>JAJOOS010010123.1:0-18536 GCA_029582725.1 Solanum chiquidenum | reverse complement strand
ATGTACTTTGTAGGGTTATGGACACTGCCTAACGTGGATCCACTAATAAGTTGATGTCCAAAAAGGACTAAGGTGTTAGTCCTGGTCTGATGGGTGACTCTTAAAACCTACGTTGGCACGTAGTTTTAAGACTTAGGAATTGCTACTAAAGGTCTCAGTCCTTATTGACAGGTGAGTCTTCATTCCTATATCTACTCGGTACTAAGTAATACTCTCAACTGAATTATACGGGTAAACTACATAATACAGATAATATTGAAATTTGACTTTAGGTCGTGGACAATGTCATTTTCGACATTCCGAGATCGTTTAGCTTGATTTTATGTTGTTTGTTGGATTAAAATTTGATTTGATTATAAAAAAATTCATTCTTTATGTCAGTTTATGCTTATTTAAATCTGGAACATGATCACACATGATGATGCTCATGAATTGATATGTGATTAGAATGCAAGTCGTATTACTTAATTCGAAAGATGCTTAAATTATTTGAATTTGAATAGTCACTTTGAGAAATTGCCTAGTAATATCACTTTTATTTATTTTAGGACCACAATACCACTCAACTATTTTTATTTTCCTCAAAATATATTCGACACAATAAAAACATTCTTTCTCTTTGATAATGAAATAACATGTCACATTATTTCTTCTTTTTTTTAACAACAAATTTTTTGAACTCTAAAGCACTAATATCTTATACAAAAAAAATATGTGACATGGCATTCCACTAGTAAAGAGAAAGATACTTTTACTGTGTCTATATTTTGAGAAAAATAAAAATAGTTGAATTATATTATAATTCTAAAAGAAACAAAAGTGATATTATTAGACAATTTATCAAATATGATTGACTATTCAAAAAATTTACTCGATAAAATATAAATTTAATCTCAATTAACTCATCAAATTTGTTGTTAATTTATCTCACTTTCTAAGTAAAATAATTAATCAAAAAATATATTTTTAAATTATAAATTTAAAATAACTTAATTCGTGAATCAAACTATCCCAAACTTATTTAGGTGTTGAGTTCCCAAGTTGCAAAAACTCAAAAAGGAAAAATAAGAAGCTGTCCCTTATCAGGTTCTAAAAGCAAACTTCCTCGTCCCTTTCCTCAAGAAAGTTGGCATTCATTTACACCCATATATGTCCATCCTAAAGTTGGTGTGAATCACTTTAAATATACATTATATACACGTGTCTTATGTGATTCATGACATGTGTTTGGAATATCAAATACGCAAGCGAAATGTGAGAGTGATGAGCGAGATAGGAGGGAGACGAACGAGATTTATCTATGTATATCAAATAGATATGAATCCAATTGAATACATTGTATCTAGGACACAATTATGGATAGATACATATAATTGTGTATAAAATATTAATTAAAAAGGTATCAGAAATAGAGCTCGAGTGGATAAAGCAGGGGTGCCTATTTCATGGAAAGGAGGATCCGCCTCCCCTCCATTATCCCTTTCCTCTATTCGTCAAGTGCACATCTAGATGAAAGATATGTGTCTTATTTAAAATTTAAAGGTCAAGATTATATTATATTAACAAATATTATAACCATAGTTAAGTCAACTAATTTTAGAAAAATATTCTCTAAATTTAGTACGAATTACAATATATTCCATACAAAATTTGATATTTATTAATATTATTAATAAATATCAAATTTTGTATGAAATATATTGTAAAGTACCGTAACGTTGGTCATATATTGCTACCCACCCATTGGTAAAATCCAATTCTTACTAGCATCTCCCAACAAATTAAAAGAAAAAAAATAGAAAAGAGAAAGTAATTAAGAAGAAACTGCAAATGTGTATGAGGAATTATAATTCCTCATTCGTAATTTATATATCTCGAGAGGAAATTAAATACGTAAATAGCAAAAACTGATTTTCAAAAGTTATTAACTAATATGGTGAGAAGAATTTTTATATTTTTCTATTTAAATATAAAAATTTAAGATGAACTAATGATATTAATAAATATTAAATTTTGTATGGAATATATTGTAATTCTTACCAAATTTGGAGAGTAGTTTTCTAAAATAGTTGACTCAACTATGGCTATGATATTTGTTAATATAATATAATTTTGATCTTTAAACTTTAAATAAGACACATGTCTCTGATCTAGATATGCACTTGACGAAATGGGGAAAAGGGGTAATGGAAGGGAGCGCCGGATCTGGTGGCAGGTGGAGCTTTAAGATATTGGGTTTATATATTTTAATTGCCAAATATAAACTTATGTGTTAAAATTATTAAAATTATAATATAACAAATATAAATTTATAAGTAAAAATATAATAAACTCATAATTAGTAGGGAGACTTATTATGGTCAACATTTTAAACTAGAAATATATATGGGTGGTTTGTCAAAATCAATCAACTTGCTAACCACAAACATCTTAATGAGTCAAATTTAGGAAAATGTCAAGTCAAAAGTCAAAAACTCAATTCTTCTCCAAATTATCTTCCAACCTAATAAAACCACGTATTTTGTGGTTTATATCAGCACAAGTACAATATATATTGTTTTTATATTTTAATTTACGATATAGATTAAAAGAAAATTAGAGTTGATAAAAAAAAATGGACCGTCATTTCGTATTTTTTAAAATTAATTTAAATTATTACTTATTGTGATTTATTTTACTTTAACATATTTTGCAAATATATATTTTATTGAAAATGTCTTTTTGATTATATAAATGTTTTTACTGCCTCTTTTCAAATTTATGTGATACAGATGAAATTTGGAGGGTCAATTAAATCTTTCTTTGATCGTAATTTTTTATATGACACAGGTGCAATATATGTTACTCTTTATATCTCAATTTATGTGACACAGATAGAATTTCAGGAGTCGGTAAAGAAATTGTTTGACCATAATTTTTTTTAAAAAAAAAATATTATTTTAAGTTGTTAATTATCATGATTTGAAAATAAATAAATTATTGTAAATGTTTTTACTCCTTTGGTCCCAATTTATGTAGCATGAATAGAATTTAGAGAGTCAATCAAATATTTATTTGACCGTGCATTTTTATATGTTTTTATAAATAATTTAAGTTATTAATTATTGTAATTTATAATACATGTTATGTAATTTTTAAATATATAAATTATTGAATTTTTTAAAATAATTTAACACTTAAATGATAAAATTTCCCTTTAATGCAATTTTAATTCCATTCTAGCCTCTTCTACTATGGTATAAATAAATATAAATTCGTCATTTTTCGTGAGAATCTCTGGAGGGAGTACTATTTAGTATTTACTCTTTTTGTTGGTTTTTTTTTATTTATTTTTAGTTCGTTTTATAAAGAACTTTTATTTTCTTACTTTTGGTAACTCTTTAATTTTACTTGTGATATTTTGATACTTCCTCCATTCCATTTATTAGTTGTCTACATTATTAAAAATAATTATACCAAATTATTTATCAATTTTACAAAGAGAGAATAAATTGATGTTTTCTCATTTTACCCTTTAGAATTAATGTCTTACATACTATCAATGTCTTACATACTATCAAGACATAGATATTGATGCCCAAATCTCCAGATATAAATTTGATTGGCTCAAAATGGGTATTCAAGACAAAATTAAAAGTTGATGAAACAATAGAGATACAAAGCCAGACTTGTGACAAGGGGATTCTCGCAGCTTGAAGGGGTAGACTTTGAAGAAACATTTAGCCCTGTGGTTAAAGCCACAACTATTAGGGTGGTTCTTTCCATTGTTGTAAGCTCAAAATGGGAAGTTAGACAACTAGATGTCAAAAATGTTTTTCTCCATAGTATCCTACAAGAGAAGGTGTACATGAGTCAACTCCTGGATTTATTGATCCCAAGTATCCTCAGCATGTGTGTCTACTTAAAAAGTCATTGTATGGTCTTAAACAAGCACCAAGAGCCTGGTTTGATAGGTTTAACATGCATATCTTACACCTTGGTTTCATTTGTAGTAAGGTTGACCCTTCCTTATTTACTTTGCAAACTCACAAAGGCAAAATATTTCTCTTGTTATATGTGGATGATATCATTGTCACAGGAAGTAATCCATCACATGTCTCAGAGTTGGTTCTACAACTTGGGAAGGAGTTTGCTATGAAAGATCTTAGCCCTTTACACTTCTTTTTAGGAGTTGGGGTTAAGTATTTTGAAGGAGGAATTCACTTGAGTCAAAGCAAGTATGTTGCTGAGCTACTAGCCAAGACATAGATGACTTTGGCAAAGGTTGTAACCACTCATTTGGCTCAAAAGCATGGTTTGCATGAAGTTGTGGGAAGTCTTGTAGATGCCTCCTTGTACAGAATGATAGCAGGGAGACTTCAGTATTTGACCTTAACAAAACCTGATATTACTCATGCTGTGAATTTAGCAAGCCAGTTATGCAAAGCCCAAACATTGAACATCTTCAAGGGATAAAACGGATTCTCATGTACATCAAAGGTACTCTACACTTTGGATTCATAATTATTTTGCAATCACCAAGTAGGTTATATGAATACTCAGATGTTGATTGGGGAGGTTGTACCGACCACGGTAGCCCGATCGAGTGTTGAAGCTAAGTATAGAGCACTAACCTCCATTGTAGTAGAGATGACTTGGATCATGTATCTTCTTCATGACTTGGAGTGTTCCTTCGATTCGTTCCTACGTTGTATTGTGATAACATGAGTGTCGTGTACATGATGGTTAACCCAGTTATGCATGCTAGATACAAACATGTTTAAAAAAACTATCATTTTGTTCGTGAAAAGGTGGCCAGGGGACAACTTCTTACTCAATTTGTGAAGTCTAAGGATCAGCTAGCTAATATTCATACCAAAGCATTAACAAAATAGATTTCTTCGCAGCAAACTAGGAGTTACAATTCCTCCACTCACTAGTTTGAGGGAAGTGTTGAAGGAAGCCTGAATCTTGATGGAACATGTCAAAGGAACATGTCCATTGAAGCTGGCTAACGAGTTAGAGTTAGAGTTGGAATCATACTAGGACTAGACTACTGAATACTAAATTATGTACGACTAAGGTACTATTTCGTACGAGGCTAAAGTCGACTAGGATAATGTATTTGAGTTATAGTATAATACTACTCATGTAAATAATATATATGTGTTGTAGTAGAATTCCTAGTATAGCTACTCAATACAATTCTTGATTTCTTCATACTCCTGAGATTTCTACAGATATTTATTGCTCTAATTGTATACTCCCTCTGTCCCAATTTATGTGACTTACTTTCCTTTTTAGTCAGTCCCAAAAAGAATGACACATTTCTATATTAAGTAACAATTTAACTATAAAATATCTATTTTACCCTTGATGAAATGATTTACAGTCACACAAATTTCTATCATTCATTTTGGACCACATGTTTTAAAAGTCTTCCTTACTTTCTTAAACTCCGTGCCGAGTCAAACTACCTCACATAAAATGGGACGGAGGAAGTAACAGTTAACATATTCTTGTATAAATTTAATTTATCAAAACAATTAATATTTGTGTTATAAATTAAATTTCAATCTTTGCTTCTTCAAAATTGGATTTTTAGTGTCCATGAGTTGTGGATTAGACAGAATCAGAACACAACTTTTTCATCATACAAAGACGAGCAGTTGCAAATTGAACAGAAAACTTATTTTGGACTTTGTGGCAGCTCTTTCTTTATTTTGGCTTTTGTCTTCCAACTACAAGACAATAATTTAGGCATTCCACACAAACTTCTCAACAGTCAACACTCAAAAACTTATTTAGCAATGTAATTGTCAAGTTGAGATCCCAAGTTGCAAAACCTAAACATGGGGAGATTTTGTGTTCGAGGCTCGGAAATGAAAATAATTCAATTGGGAGCGTGGATTTCAGAAATATTCTATAATACACAAATTTTAATTTAATTGAATCCCTATACGAATATCAAATATCGAATCGAATGAAAAAAAAAAAGAAGGTCTAGTCCCTTTCCTAAGTAGAGCTGGCCTTCCATCCATATATGTCCAAAATCCATCTTAAAGAATAGCATATATTTACACATTTAAATGGCCACGGTTTTAATGTTCCATATATATTCTCAACAACTACCTAATACTTGGAGGTGAAGAATTGATGACAAGAACCACATCCTTATATATAGAGAGATATTCTAGACGCAAGGTCATGATCTTTTAAATTTTTCAAGTAACTTTTATTTTGATATTTAAATTATTATGTATTTTAATTGGGCATCAAAATATATGATAAAGTGATCTTATTATACATGTGACTTAGAATTCTTTTACGCTTGTTGTCAAACGTTCATTATGTGAATAAGTTAACTAGTATAATATATCATCTAATTCTTTAATTAATTATATCATTAACCTCAAGCATGTTCTGATTGATGCTAATGTGTAATATAAAATAAGGAGACATATATATTTTTATTTTATGTGATTCACTTATCAAAGTAATGGACAGTTGTGCATTCGAACTTCTCAAAATTAAATATAATCTAAGTATGTTTAATAAAATTTTATCATGTGTTTCTGAAGTATTCAATTAAAACATGTCATAATTTGAATATCAACATAAAATTTAGTGGCAAACTTAAAATGTTGTCAATATATTTTTCCCCCGATGCATAATTAATATAGAATTTTTATTAGAGACGAATCTAGAATTCAGAATAAATTAACCTGAAATGAACAATGTTCATGTTTCATTACATATGTGTATATATAATTAATGATAGTAGGATTTATTGCACAATTACAACATAATGGGTGCACACTGCGCCAAATTAAACTAGAATTGTCCATAAACCCAATGTTTACTGTTGAAGGTTGTAATATTGTACCTATGGATGAAGCTGTTTTTCTCTTAATTAAAGATTTTAATTTTAATTTTAATATAATTTTTTTTTATAAGGAGCATTTCCCTGAATGAGCTTTTTGTGACAAACATTTCAATTATATGAGACACCGAATAAAAAAAAATCAATGTTTAGAATTGGATGACATGATAGCTCTTATATCATATATTATATATATAATTGATTTATGGACAAACGAGAAAAAGGTAAGAAGAAAAGGCCAAACACAATGGATGTAGTTGGTTAAAATGATTCTTCCTTCCTTTTTCCTCTATCTCTTCTTTTTCCAAGGTATCAAACTTTTCTAGTGGAATCTTTTTACTCAATTTTGTTAGGGTCTAAACGGGTTGGGTCAAAATAAATTAGGTAATAAGTTACGTAATATGTCAAGACCAACCTAATCTGATTTTTATGAAGATTAATTTGTTTTACTTGGTCTTTTAAAATATTTTAGTACTTAATAAAAAAAATTTATAACTATATATAACATATCAAATTGAAAAAAAAAAAGTTTTTAAAAAATATTTTAACAAGATAAATGGGTTGGACGAGTTGGGTTTGATTTTGACACACCCCTAGAAGGCTAGAACATATCAAAGACACAACCTATTTGATTTTAAAAATTGCAAATAATCTAATTTCCTACATTTTTTTCTGCTCATTAAACTGTCATTTAAATAAAAAAAAAATTATCCAACTCATTGTCTCTATATAATAATAATATAAAAAAAAAATACGTGAGAATTTATCTGGAGATTACACCATTTTTTATTTTTTTTGCAAATAATCTAATTTCCTGCATATTTTTCTACTAAACAAAAGTCAATGAAAAACTTTTATAAGTAAATATTATCTGAATTTTTTTGAAATTCCTAAGTAAATTATCTAGGAATTTTAAACACCACCTCAAAATATGAACATTGGTGTGAATGACTCCCTAAAATATTTTATCATTCTCAAAACTAGAGTAGAAAAATATTCAACACAATTCAAAATTTGATACATCCAATTAAAAGAAATAAAAAATAAAAAAAATAGTGCCAAAGTTTCAATTGAGCTAACATGAGTAGTGTAGCTAAATTAAAGATAAAATAAGTTAGCGCAATTTGAGTAGAGCCACATGATTTATGATTGGCCCACAAACATATGCACTGAACTAAGATGAGATCCCCAGAAGATACTGTAAATTTAGGAGAGAAGGCCCAAAATAGTCCCTCATTATTAGCTCAAGACTCAAAATCATCCTTGAACTTTCACATGGAGCACTAATAGTCCCTTATATTTGTAATATTGGTGCACTTTTGGTCCTTCCCTAAACTTTTGCCTATTTTTTAACATTAATTTTGTTCATAATTTTATGTAAGGAGTGATCCATCGTCTTTTTATATATTTAGTAGAAATAATAACTCTACGTGAGAGAAGGTGAGAAGAAGAACACCTTGTTCTGTTTAGTATAAATATTATTGCAGCTAAACTAAGAACATTTTAACATATGACATTACAAGAAAAGAAAATTTTGTACTATTATACGTAAAATTATCGTGATGAACCTCTCGACTTTACCTGCAATACGATTTCTACTAAACAAAATAAGGTGTTTTTCTTCTCACAATCTCTCACATGGAGTTATTATTTCTACTAAATATATAAAATGATGATTAAACATTCCATACATAAATTATGAATAAATCAATGTTAAAAAATAGGCAAAATTTTGAAAGTGCACCAATATTGCAAACATGAGGGACTATTAATGCTCCATGTGAAAACTCAAAAATGACTTTGAGTCTTAACCCAAAGATGAGGGACTATTTTGGGTCTTTTCTCGTAATTTTTAGCAGCCAAGTACTTTGCATATAATTATTACTCCCTTTATTTCATCTTTAATTTTTTTTAAATGAAATTTATATAAAAGTATTTTAAGTCACAATAATTAACAATTCAAAATATTTAAAAGATATATGAAAAATTTACTATCAAAGGTAAATTTATTTAAATTTCGAAAGCCGAAAAGTATTACATAAATTAGAACAGAGAGAGTATTATATGGTACTTCCTCCGTTCTTTTTTATATGTCATATTTTAACTTTGCACTTACATTAGGAAATGATGTAACTTTACCCTTCTATCCTTATTTAATTTTTATGGAACTCAAGTTTTCAATTAATGAATATGAATTAATTTATTTTGATTAATTAATTTAATCAATGAACATGAATCATTTACTTAGCTTTTCTAAGTTGGTCAAATGTATATTTTCAAGGTTAATGTCTCACAAAGATAAAAAAATAAAAAGGAACAATATATTAATTTATGTATTGATTTTATGAAATAACAAGTATTATGAATCAACTATTTATAGAAATAATTGACATATAAAAAAGAACGAATGAAGTAGTAACAATTATTTAGACCTTTATATCATTGTAGAATAAGGACCACAATCCCAGGTCCCAAAAACCCTTTTTGGCATCTTTTTGGTACCATTCAACATTTCCTAATAAACGAATTTAAGCCCAGAATCATCGCACCAAACCATATTTTGTTCTCTACTTACTACCAACCTCTTTGGCTTGCATCTTGTTTGGATGGTTGTTACCCCGTTGTTTGCTATTGTATTGTTATTTTAAATAGGGAAAATTACATTGTTAAATAAGTATATATTAGTTAATTAATCATAATAATTAATAGTTATAGTTAAAGTCAATTATCAGTTGCAATAAATATTCAGTGATAATTATATGGGTTAAGGTTTCGAATTTATATAATTCGCACGTTTGTATAATTTAGAATTTGTATAACTGTTTAAAATTCAAATGTTTGTGTATGTATAAATTCATTATTTTGAGTTTATACAAAAATAACTGAATTATACAAACGTGCCCCACAAATTATATAAACTCACCCGCAAATTATAATTCATATATAGTTAAGTTATACTATTTAGTTTTTTTGAGTATATTCATAATGTATGATCAATATATAGCTCAGGTATAAGTAAGCTATATTGTGTGTCAGTGTATACTTAATATGACTTCTTCTTTTTTTACAGTAGCTCTATCTCATACCTTACTTCCTTATGAGTTTATTATTCAAATTATTAATGTGTAACATAGCAACGTCATGCGATACAATTTATTCAAACATTTGAATTCATTAAAACAATAGATTACTTTGTGAAATAATATGTACTCCTTCCGTCCCATTTTATATGATGTACTTTGATTTGGCACAAACTTTAAGAAAAATGGAAAGACTTTTAAAACTTGTGGTCTAAAATGAATGATAGAAATTTGTGTGGTTGTAAGTCATTTCATTAAGAGTAAAAAAGATATTTTATAGGCAAATTCTTACTTAAAATAGAAATGTGTCATTCTTTTTGGGACTGACTAAAAAGGAAAAGTAAGTCATATAAATTGGGACAGAGGTAGTAACAATCATTCTAACTGAGTGTTGATAATTTGGAAAGAGAAGTTTAGAAAACAGTATTGATGGAACTGCAGAAAGAAAAAAAGTAACCATTCAAATCTTAAACAGAGTCTAAATAAAACTTGGAAGAAGAAAAACACTAGGGATAAATTCTAAAGTAAAATTTCATTTAATAAGGAGAAGATAACATAAGATGGAAAAAGATTGAACAATTCCTTACTTTCTCCATAACTAGGAAATTACACCAAAAATGACATACATCTAACATACCATAGCTAATGAAACAGACAGTCTTTATTACTTGAAGAACAAAACAAAAAAAAAAAAAAAGGAGCAATGGTGGAATCTGAAAATGACATGAAACTCTTTAAGCAACGCAGTATGGCCAAAACTCTTCCTCCCCTATTGCACATTCTGCGCCAACACCAACAATATTCTCATCATTGCAATAGTAATACCCACCGCTGTTTGCAGCAGCAGTAAGGCAGCAGGATGAATGTGGCGCAAGATAAGGCATATTGTGGAACGACTGATTTAGGCTGCTGGCCAATGATGCAAATGCCACTTGTTTATCTTCTTCTTCTTCTTCTTCCTTGTGCATGAATTCCTCTGCACGGTGCTTGAGCATCTCGAACATGAGTTCAGGCTCGTGCTGCATTGCTCGGAGGACGTCAGCACAGGACGGCCCAGGGACTGCATATGTTACAGCGAAGCTGTGAGGGCTGTCGCTCTGGGACACACGCAAAACGCTCGGTCCGCCAAACAGGTTATGGAGTCCCCCAAGGGCTTCCTCATATGCCCCACCTAAAAACATTCCCAGATAATAAGGCGCACCATTGCTTCCCAACTCATGGAGAGGCAAGCTTGACTCGCCTCCGATGAATTTATCGATCTTTCCATCACTGTCACATGTCAAGTCGGATAGAATTCCCCGAGCTGAAGGACGTTCGTCTAGTTTGTGGATGGGAACAATCGGGAATAGTTGGTCAATTGCCCAGAAATCAGGAATCGAAGTGAAAACGGACAGATTCACATGATATGTGCGAACGGGGTCAGAAGCCCCAATAGCTTTTGACACAAAGTCACAGACGGCATCTACGGCAGCAAGCTGTTCAATGTCCAAATTACCATCTTTGAACTGCTCCACACATCTCTGTTTCAACTGATCGGCATAAAGCATACAGGTATCGTATTCTCCGCGAATAGCAGCAGCAGATAGATTCCGGTAATCAGCACGAGCATCATCATTGAGTTTCTCCACAAAGGACTGGAGACCAACAGAGGATAACTCTTGAGAACGTGTAGTAGTTGAAGACACAGCTTCAAATATCAGAACAGAGTGATGAGATACAATTGCTCTGCCACTTTCGCTACAGATCACCGGATGCTTCACGTTCTTCTGGTCACAAACAAACTGGACAGCTTGAACAACTGTAGAGGCGTAATCCTGAAGGCCATACCCGACGGAAACATCAGAATCGCTAGATTTGGTACCATCGTAGTCAATTCCAAGCCCACCACCAATATCAATGAATTTCATGCCAGCACCAAGGCGGACCAACTCAGAATAAACCTGAGCAGCCTCACCAACACCATCAGCAAGCAACGCCGTTGAAGGGATCTGAGATCCAATATGGAAATGCAGCAGCTGGAGACAATCCAACATTCCGGATTCTTCGAGTTTCCTCACCACACGAAGGATCTGAGTTGTTGTAAGCCCAAACTTACCTTTCTCTCCAGAAGTGGATCCAAAATGACCGGAATGTTTGGTCCTAAGCTTAGCCCGGAGCCCAATCACAGGCCGGACCGCCATTTTACGGCTGATGTCAATCACCAAATCAAGCTCCTCCTCTTGTTCAAGCACAATCACCGTGTTCAATTGGAGCTTTCTTGCAACCAAAGCAAGTGAGATGTACTCTGCATCCTTGAATCCGTTGCATACAAGAAGACCCTCCGAGCTGCCCTTGCATAGAGAGCTCATAGCTAGGAGGAGCTCTGGTTTTGACCCAGCTTCAAGACCAAACCGGAAACCCGAGCCGAATTTGACAATATCTTCAACAACGAACCTGTCCTGATTGCATTTAACAGGATAAACACCTTGGTAATGAGCCTCATATCCTTCAGATTGGACAGCATAATCAAAAGCCGATTGAAGGGACTCCAATCGGTTCTTCAAAACATCAGGAAACCGAACAACGAGTGGAAGCTGTAACCCGAGCCCACCAGAATTTATCGGGTCGGAAGCCTTCTTCACAACCTTAAGGAGATCAATTTCCTGGTGAGGAAGGGTATCTGTACCATGGGGCCGGACAGATATATCACCGGAAGAATTAACGGTGAAATACGGAGCACCCCATCCATCAACCCGATACAGATCGGATGAGAGCTCCGGTGACCAATGGGTGGCAAGAGGGACGGCGTTTGTCGACGGAGGTACGCCGGAGGAAAACATCTCCGGCGTGGAAAGGAAGGAATAGCCAAGAGGAGGGGAAACAGCAGATTCTACACAACAACCTAGAGCAGGCATCTCGTAAAATCGAAAAAAGAAAGAATCAAAGAATGTGGAAAACTAATATGCAGAAATGATTTGTTTACCAATGTTGTAATAGCTGGGGGCTTTAGAACCCGCCGAGGCCAGAGCCCCGGCTACCCCCTCAAAAGAAGCAAAAAAAGAACTTAATCAAAAGATAATCACCTTCTAACACACTCTTACACGACCCGAATATCCCCACAACGACTTCAGAAGAAGCAAATTTTCTTAATCAAAACAAAGAAATAAAACTCAAAACCAACAGAAAAACAAACCTAAGATTCAAACAAACACCCCACCATACAACTTTCAACCGGAATAGTTCACCCGAGAAGAAGAAAAATTGTCGGAAACCGGAAAAAAGAGATGGTAGAGTTCCGTTTAGGAAAACTGTAAACAACTGTGAAATGAGCGAGAATTGCATGGGAGGGTTCGGTTCATTTTATAAGGGATAGATTGGGCCGGGTCATGGGCTTGGGTTGGGCCTTATCTAACAAGGTCGGGTTGCCGCGTGGCGTTGGACATCGCGAGGAGATAAGAGGGGATATAATCACTTCCTCCATTCATCTTTATTTGTGGGAGGTTTAATTTTGTCATATTTTTTCAGAAATACTCTTTCGTCTCATTTCATGTTAATTTGACTCGTTACAAAGTCTGGAAAAAAAAAAGACTTTTAAAATTTACAATTTAAAATGATTGATAGAATTTATGTGACTATAAATAATTTTATTAAAGATAAAATAAATATTTTAAAATAAAATTGTTACTTAATATAAAAATGTGTCATATAAACTGAAACAACAAATGAAGTAATAAATAGATGAATAATTTTACTATATCATTCTTATTTATTACTATAAATTATCTAAATATTAAAAAATAAAATAATAAATCATATCTCTTAATTGAACGATTATTTTTGATATATTGAACAAATAAAAATGGACCGAGAAAAGGATTACATGATTGCTTAGAGTAAGATGCTTCGAAGGTTCCTATGATTTGGGTTTTTTTTAAGAAATCAACGGTTGTGATTGTTCCAAGTCATCGATCCTTAACTTTGTTTCCATTTAGTGTTTGAATTTTGATGATTCTGTGTTTGTTTGGGGGAGGCATTATTATAACTTTTCAACAACCAAACAGATTTTACTAGTTTGTACGTTGATCTAGTTTACGTGGTATCATTCGTATTTTGAGAAATAATTTTTTAGAGTAATAGTTTTTTAATAAATTTATGTTTTTTGTTTTAATTTATATGAATAATTTGATTTGACATAAAGCTTAAGAATTAAAATTTACTATCTAAAATAAGTTGCAAATATTTATGGGGCTATAAAATATTTTAATAAATATTTTTAAAATAAATTGTTATTAAATATAGAATTGTGTTAAATTATTTTTGAACTAACTAAAAAAATAAATCATATAAATTAAGATAAAGAATACGATGATTAATAATTCAGAATATTTGTAAGACATGAAAAAATTAAAATTTAAAAAGAAAATTGTCTACCCCGAAGTATGTAAAGTATCGCGTAAATTGAGTGGATTGATACCTGAATAATGCAAAAAATAAAATCGCTATATTATTGTGAAATAGGAATATTTAACGATTTTTAGTTCATATTCCTTTTGAAACCGCCGAAAGACCATATGATGTGATAAGATGATAATAAGGAAATCCTTCACTTTTAACTTTGTTCCTATTCGATATTATTAGAATCCGACTAATTTGAATTTGTATCACATAAATTTTATTATGAAAAATATCTTTTATCAAGAATATTTTTACATTCAAGATTTAAATTTAATTAAAGAAAGAACGGATTATACCACATTCCGATAAAATATTCTTATAAATATATGATTAATTTGTATGTCAAATATTTCTTTAGTCCTATCAAAGATGTACTTTAAAAAAAATAACACAAAATATCACTAAAATATTCAACAAAAGATAATAATGAAATTGCATAAAATAAATAATTCATAATGAAAATGATTATAATTTTAAAGTACTTGCTAAAATAAGTCTGATAAGTATTAATTGCATGACTAAACCAAAGAAAAACTTAGAGTAGGTTGTGTATTTTAATTGTCCAAACCAATGTAAAACTAAAGAACAAATATTCAACAATTTTGTCATTTTTAATAGGCATAAATCATAATACATAAATATGCCATTTAATTTGACCTCATTTCATATTTACACCCTCCAACTTTGAGTGTGTATAAATAAACACTTAAATTTGTATGAAATTAAACAAATAGACACACACGTCTTACGTGGCATCCCACATGACAATTTGTGTCTTACGTGATTTCCTACATGTATTATATCACATAGAACTCATGCGTCTACTTGTTCAATTTATACAAATTTAATGTTCTACTTGTACATACCCAAATTTAGAGGGTATAGATGTGAAATAAGATCAAGTTAAAGGATATATTTAGGTAATTATGTCTTCTTAATATGAAATTAGTGTTATTATGTTAGTATTAGTATTTTAATTTGATATGATTTTGATTTGAACTTTATTAAAATTACTAATATCTATGGACTTACTATGTTAAAAGATAAGAAAAAATTATGGATAATAAAAGAAATATTTATAAATTATATCAAAATAATATTTTTTTAAAATAATATTTGATTTTTAATATTAACAATAATTTAAAATATAATTTTTTAGTGTTAAATTTGTATTTAATAAAATATCATAATTTATCTAACCATTCAAACTATTTATAAAAAAAATTTAAAAAATTAAATATTTAATCCTCGAAATACGTTTATCGCATAAATTGAATAGGGGGATACGTAAATGCAGGGAATTAAATCGTTGTGGTCCTGTGAAATATTTAACTATTTTTAGTTCATATAATTGAAATTCCGCGGAATGAGCACTCATAATAAGAGAAAATAAAATAACTAAAAAGGAAATTAAATCGCGTTAACTTGGAAAGGCTTTTTTTTCTTCTTAACTTTTCCCAGGTCCCAATTAAAAGTCTGAAACTTTTCCTTCACAAAATCCAAAATAAGAGAAAATAAATTAAATAAGTGAAAAGATAAGACACAAAAATTAACAGAACAAACAATAGGAAACAAAATCAAATTTGTCCAAAGGTGACAATCAATACGAAAAAATATACTTTCCTCCCTCTACTTTTACTCATTATATTTCAATTTATCACATTCATTTTTAAAAAAATTGATATAATAATTTTACTACACTAATTAGTATTCATTATTTAGTCTTAAAATAATATAAGAAATAAATAATTAATATTAAAATAAATAAAAAATTCTTAAGATGTGATAAGATGACAAGTAAATATTAAAAAAAAAAAATTTAAAATATTAGACAAGTAAAAAATAAATAGATAAAATACAATACTCCCTCTAATCCATATTAATTAGATTTTTGAGGCTTTTCTCATTAATCAAATAAGTGAATAGTTTAAAGTTGAAAATAAATGTTCGATTTTTTTTTTCATTTTTGCCCTTTATTTATATTGTCTTGGTCATATTTCTTATTTCACTTTGAATTATTTCTAATTTTAAAAAATAGTTTGATAATAACTAAAAAGATCTGAACCGTGATATCTTTTTTGTCTTTGATTTTTTTCCTTACTCGAGATACATTACTCAAGTTTTACCCATAGATGATTTGTATGCTCAAGAATTCCGAAAAGAAAATCATTGCTGCACATTCAAATTTCAAAGAAAAAAAAAACCTAAAAAATTGAATTAAAAAATTAAACCAAATAGAAAAGATTGTTCGATTCAATATTCGATATTCAAGTTCGAAATATTAAAAATTTAAAATAAAAGATTTAAAAAAAAAAAAACTGAAGAATCGAATATCCACCACTACTCCCAATCAAATCAGTCATAAAAGAGTGAAGGTTTTTGAAGGAAAACAAGTGGTGTATGTTGGAAAGGTCTTCAACATTCAACAACCTTATCTTTCATTGACTTTGAACGTTGAGTGACTCATGAAAACTCTAGACACACGGAAGTTGCTTTGCCGTTGTCTTATACGTAATATGTTAATGTGTTATTTAATTTTAATTTATATTTGTATTTTTTATTTTTTTATATATGATTTAAATTTATGTAAGAAATGAATATGTATATACAAATTTATTTAATGTCTTATATAAGTTTAAGTATTTACTTATATATTTGAAGTTGAAAAGTATAAATATTAATTGAGGAACTCTTCGGGTGGTCCAGTAGTTTGGGCTTGAGACTTTTATGTCGAAGGTCTCAAGTTTGAAACTCCTTACCAATAAAAACAAGGAGTTTTTTTTTTAGGTCGAACTCGTCACACTGGACTTGTTTAGTGCGGATTTTTTCTCTATGTGGTTTGCAAGCTATAATATAGAAGTGGAGGTTTTAGCTTGTACAGTGAGGGTAGCGGTATTAAAATTTATGTTCTAAAATAAACTTAATTATTTGTGTGATTATAAATTATTTTATTAAAAATTTAAAATTAAAATATTTTGAGTAATAAAAAATACATTATCTCTGAACATACCTAAAAAAAAAATGTGTCACAAGATGGAGTATAATATATTGTCTTTTTTTTTTTTGGTCTTTTAAATGCTCGTGGGACCAAATACAGATACAGCCCTACCCCAAATGAAATTCAAACTCAGCATAGACATGCATTTTTCAATATATGTGTGCCAAATTTCACTATTTTCGTCAACAACCCTCTTTGGTACTACTGCCACTAAACGCCATTAGGTCGATTCTTCAAAATAATAGTACTATTTTAAAAAAATTATTTGTTCAATTTAAATTTTATATTGAATTTAAGAAAATAAAGTAAATTTGTATTTTTGTGATATTAAATTAAAGATACGCATAATCAAGGGCGGCTCTAAAAAATTGGTGGCCTAAAGCCAAATCCGAATGGAGGCCTTAAATTTGAATATATATTTTTTATGAAGTTTATTATAGTCAATTATTTAATCTTCCTTGAGACACAATATTCGTAATTTGTCAAACTTCCATTACTTCTTTGCTCTTTTATAAAAAGTTTTTATTTTCTACAAATAATACTCGATATTTTAAAAATAATAATACTTATAACCTATTATATTTTTTAAAAATGAGGCCCCTCAAATTAAAATTAAAGAGTTGTCAGAAAATGAAGTGATATTTTTTTAAAAATAAATTAAAATAAAAAGTATGACAAACAAATTAAAATGAAAGAATACTCTTTTAATAATGAACAATTTCTAAACATATACTAGTTCAAACACAAAATGTGTTTGGTACTTGGTAGGTGTATATTTTTCCTTTATGTAAGCTCTATTATTACAATTATTTATTTACTAGTAAACATGGCCGCGCTTCGCGCAGTGCTAAAAAATATTAGATTAATGATTTTTTTAAAATAGTATTTTAATTTCGATATTCAAATTCAAATAAACTAAATACTAAATTCTTACTCACTTTAACTATATTTTAAATTTCTTCCTGACATATTAGTTTCATCGAAAAAGAAAACAATTCCTTAAATTAGCACAATTTAAATATCCCATTCATATTCTTCTATATTGAAGTAGTAATAATTGAACATTAATATGCTTTTATCCATTTAAATGTGATATAGTAATAAGTATAAAAATCACTTAGTTATCAGGTCATATACACTTTAAGTGATAAATAAAATAAAT
>JAJOOS010010122.1:0-13161 GCA_029582725.1 Solanum chiquidenum | reverse complement strand
TTTTTTTGTTATTTAAATATGTAATTTAGATTATAATTAATTTTCATTATGAAGTATGCACAAAAATTACATAATAATTCAAACAATCTACTTTTATGTTATAATGATAAATTATTAAACTACACTTTTTAAAGAGTATGCAAATATTTGATGCAATAGTTCAAAATGGAATAGGGAAGTAAATTAGTACACGAAATAATTGGACACAAGATGAAACTGTTAATTTAAATAATTTTTAGCTACACATAAAAAATAAGGACAAAAAATGCTTATTTTGAACTCCGTAATACATTAATAGAACATTCATGAGTAGGGGTGTGCAAAAACCGAACCAACTGATAAAAGTGTTATTAGGTTATTGGGTTAACAGTTTTTTAATGGTTTTATAAAAAAAAATTATTGGGTTATCGGTTCGGTATTGGTTTTTAATATTGGGTTATTGGGTAAATCGATAACCAATTAAGACTAGTAATTTACTACTTTTACTTGTACATAAATATTATATATTAATCTTAATACCTTAGTAGTTACTATCTTTGTCATTTAGCATTCAATTCACACTTCACAATGGCTTTGAGTTCACAATTTCACATTATAAAAAATGTTAAAATCTAAAGTAAGAACCATATTCCTCTTAATTTCTCTTTGTGTTACGCTTGTATAGTTCTTTTCATCTTTGCTATTATTGTTTCTATTTTATGAGCATTTGTAAAGTTACATTATTGTGTTTTCGCTTCAAATTTATTAGAAAAGTCATGTATTTGTGTTATAAATATTTTCTTATTGGTTAAATCAAAAATCGAACCGCTAAGGAACAAAACCGATAAAAAATATATTATGGTTTGGTTATTGATTTAACATATTTAAAAACCAAAAACCGATAAACCGAACCGATAATACATAAAACCGAACCAACCGATGCACACCCCTATTCATGAGAGTAACCTAATAGTCTTAAAAGTTGAGTATTTATGTAAAATTTAAAATAAATTTTACGATAATACAATATTTATGATGCAATTATATTTCATCAATGAGTTCATTTTTATTTGAATTGTTCGTTAATATGTATTCTATATAATATTTATTGCAATTTATGTTATTTAGAAATTTAGAATAAAATATAATTTTATATTAATGAAGAATTTGAAAAAAAATAAAATTTTGTATTACATAAAGATTATAGAGTGATTATTTGCAAAAAGAAGAAATGATTTATATTATGAAATAAGAAAATAAGACTGAAATATAAATAATAATAATATAATATTGAGGAGAGAGAAAAAGATTCATTTTTAAAGAGTAAAATAGAGGATTGGGTTGGAGATGCCCTTAATGTATGACTGAGGAACTTTTTTTTTTTTTAAATGTTATAACCTTTACTCTTATTAGTTTAGCTATTGCTCATACATAAAAATGGACACAACATAATTTTCCAATGGAAGGGGATTTGGGTGAACTTTGGAATGTCTGTGGCTAAGATAACTATATATTTATTGTGCTTTATTTGCAGGTTTTATAAAATATATATTTATTTCTTCTTTCTATCTCTTTTTTATAAAAGAAAAAATGATAAACTTTTTAAATTGGGAAATTATTATAGTAATTCACGTTATTAAGAATAAAATAAAAATGTCAAAGTCAACTAATTTCCAAAAAGAGACGGTATGAGCAGGAACTGGTCATCTTATTATTTTATTGAATCAATGAAGTAATGTTTAATTATTATTATTTTGGTAGAAATGGTTAGCTTTGGAGATATATTTTGGCATATTCCTAAAACGTGATTTAAGATTGTCAATTTCACAATATGTTTTTTAAAAGGGTCGTATAGGACTTGAATTTCATATCAATGTTGCAATGTGTTGATACGGAATTCGTATTGCATAAGGCTAAGTGGCTAACTTTCTCCTATCTCAATAGCTAGTTTTTAGAGTTTGCTTCATCTTGAATTGCAGTTACTGTATCAAAGTCACCCACCATTGCAACTTTCATTTGGGACTAACAATGTATATAGTGCACAAACAATTGTGAATGTCTGAGTACCTAAACAAAAAATTGTTATATGAGAAATAGCTATATACTTGTGATAAAGTAAACATATATATTTATTCTAGGATTTTCATTTACTTCTACTGGCATCAAATTGTTACCTTATTTTAGGAGTGAACATCTAATTTACAGTCAAAATCGTTTCATTAGGAATTGGCGAGGTCTGATCACGTACTTTTGTCTATTTTTCTACTTCTGGTATATCTTTTTATCTCATGTATTCAGATTAGCAAACCAGAAATAACAAAAGAACTAATCCGAGTCCAGAATTCGATGTGTGTCATTAAGAAATTTAATCCCTTCAAGTACTCGAGATTGCAGATTAATTTCTCCCAAGATAAAACGGATTAACCATTAAAGAAGTAGCGGTACCTCAAACTTCGATAATTTCAACGAACTCAAAATGACAACAACGAATCACACACACAAACACGATAGATCGATTTTGTTTTGTAAGAAATGTATGCAAGAGAAGGGAAGAATTTGATGCAGAAAAATGAGAGAAAACCTCTCTATTTATAGCCAACAAAGGGTAAAGGTCACAATTCTTTGGAAAAAAGACAATTTTTCAGAAAGGTCACAATCATTTGGAAAAGGCACAACCTTTCAAACGGTCACAACCCTTTAGAAAAGACACATCCTTTCATAAAGGTCACATCCCTTCGAAAAAGTCACAACCCTTCATTTCATGTTCACACCTTTAAAACCCAACATATCTTGCATCTTCTTTACGATAATACATTACTTCATTACATGATGTTAATATCTAAAAAAATTATCATATGCTTCACAATTGATTGTGCCTTCATCATTGGCTCATGCTTCACCCTCAAAGATTGAAAGAATCAATTTATTTTCAATCAATTTACACACACGTCTATTTAACAAATCACAATATAATATTACATTCTTTTACCTTTAACTCTCCCTTGTGTAGAGTCTGTTAAATATTCGGTATTCTTAATAAAAAATTTGTAACATACATTAATTTTAGAGACTAAAATAACACATTTTAATTTATTAGAAATCAAATGTGCTAATTCATATAACACAGAAACCGAATTCACAAAAAGATAATAACTTTGAGGATCGAAATTACTATTTCCTTTTTTAAAAAAAACAAGTACAAGTTAAATGGCGATACCAAAATTGGCATATGTGCACTTTGCCCCTTTATTCTTATTTTTTTTAAAAAAAAAAAAAAATGGCCCAAAGTGAATGATGACACTGATTTAATGGGCGGCCCAACAAGCCCATATTGTCAAGAGGCCTGGTTCTAAAAATGCTGTCTATGTTTGCAAATTCTTAATTTTCAAAATTATAAAGAATAATATTAGTTAAAATCTAGCAATATTACCTCAGTTGATCATTTTACTAAAAATAGTTGTTTCATATTAGTTGTCCACCTTATTAAATTAAAAAAAAAATCATGTATTACCATTGCAATTAATTCTTTTTTAAAGTGTTGACATTTGTTCGTAAAATCCCAAAAAAAATTCAAGGGGTAAATTAATAAAATTATTCTTACTTATGATTTCTCAATATGCGGGTAAAAAGTAAATTGATCAATTAATATGAACATAAAGAGTAATATTTTGAGACAAATGGAGTAGGTTTTGGTTATATTAATCTTAAATGTAACATCATTGAGCTTTTTAATTAAGAAGATAAACGTAAGTGGATAAAGAATCAAAACTTATACCCTAAAAAGGGGGAAATTATACCTCATTCTAAAGTATAGAATTAATCGACAATGACATATAATTTAGTATATATCAAACTTGATGAAGTTTAGAATAATAAATATAAAATTTAAATAAAAGTTATCGAGTTTTATAAAATTTAAATAAAAGTTATTGAAAATTTTCAAAGCGTATATAATGTTGTAGGAAGTTTCATCAATAACTTGATTCTTTATTCGTGTCTCTTTTCCTCTTTCTGATGTTTATTTATTTCCATTATATAATTGATTGCTAATCTATTAAAATGCAATTATAATATCCTGAAATTTCACATTTTTATTTAAACATTTCATGAGTGTATTTTTTCAATTATAGACTGAAAAGCACGAGTCTTTGTAGAATCAAATTAAAGATGAAATGACAGTATAATTCGTAGGAAAACTTGAGCGGCTAAAGGAGTATAAACAAATGGTCAGACGTAATAAAAGAACACAATCTTACCCTTTGTCAAAACATTATTGTGCTTGTGGTCTTTTATTATGAGTTTATTGCAGAACCAACAAAGACAAATATTACATTCTATGTAATACAAACTTACCACAATATAGATTCACACCACAATTATAAATTGTAAAGGGTTGTGATCATTTCAATCTATTTAACTGGATTAATTTTTTTCCCTTTTTGACCTATGTATACTATTGTTTATACAAACTTCATACCACAATTGTAACCTCGCTCTATGTTTAATGAGCGAGCAATATAGGATCCCTTACTGAACAAAGAATCAGTGTCAGCCTTATTATGGTTGGCCAGGATAGTAAGTAGGGTCCAAGTGATGGCTAGAATTGTTAATACTGCTATCGCTATTAGAATGGTGGCAAAATTCTTCAATTTGATTGCTCCCACATCCTTCTTCTAGTCCATCTTCATCATCCTGCACGACTCCATGTTGTACAATTTGATTGACTCCAGGCCCCACCTTCATTCTCTACTATACCATCGGAAACTTGGGGGCGTTTGAGATAACATGTAGCAAAGGATTCAATTCTGCTTATAAATTGAGTTATAGTGCCTACATTCAGGTATCTTAAGAAACCTAAAAAAAGAATTACAAGTTAGTACTACTAGGCTTTAGTAGGGATACTAGGCAGACCTACCCCTAATAATGATCGTCTCGAATCAAATCAAGAACAATGCTATCGATAACATCAAGAATCAGAGAAAAGTGAATCAAAAAAGAAGGTTATTAGTTATTTGAGTTTGTAGAAGATGTTTGATGTACTCCAATTTATCCTCTTCATTCAAGAGAATCATAATATTTCTAAAATCAACGTTAATAACGTGCTCACGCCTAGCAATATTCCGTAAACATCTGTCTAAATCGTCGTTGAGGGGATTAAAAACAACAAAAAGCACACAACCATTGCATATGTGGCCTGGATAATATTTTGTGCAATCCCAGCACACCATTGGAAGATGTAGTTTATAGAAAAATAAGAAGAAGGAGAAGAAGTAGTAGTAGAAGAAGTAGAAGTATTGAATTGTGGGTATAATGAATATATATATATACTATAGTAACGGTAACTAAGCAGTTATACCTAACCTTAACAGCTTTCTCACTAACACTCAAAGAAAGTTTTTTTAGAATTTCTTATTCGGAAGCTTTCGTCGAGTTCATCGTAGCTTCGTCGCTGCACCTTTTCATCTCTTCTATTTCAATACGATATTTATAAGATTAGAATGCCTTTGTTTTGTCACTGTTTTCCTTGATTGAGTTTTTGTGTCTTCAAATGCTATATGAGCCTTTATCTAGTTTTAACACTGATTATCGATCATTGTATGATTAGTTTTGTCATTTCTTCGTTTTTGTGTTTAAGTTTGCTCGTTTTATTATGCTTCATCTTGAATACATATATGAAATATGTCGTGAACATGTTTTTTAGCTTACCCTAGCTTGTTCTAGTTCTTGTTTTTCCTTTCAAAGTTGTCACATGTTCATATTCTGAAGTTGAGCCTCGTCAAAAGTGTTGAGTTCTTATAGTCGTATACATGTGTGATATCTACTCTTATCTTAGTATATTTTTTTATAATTTTTGGCTTGCTATAGTATCATGTGAATATAATTTCATTTCGGCTTAAGCTAAACAATGTGTTCTCAGCATATCCTTTCATAGTCGTTATATACTTCCGTCTACTATTCTTGAACGCTATCTGATGCTATGAGCTTTCAAGCTTTAATATTTAGTTTGGTCAAGTATTTAGCTTGTTTAGCTTCTGGTTAGGTTGAAAATATTTTGGTATAGCTATGGTAAGTCTCAATGTTAAAAATCAGTAGCATTATATTGGTGTATTGTAATGATTCGAAAAGTCATCTTTAGAAATTTTCGTTAAAAAATTATAGTTTTATCCCTCCCGATAGTTGTCCCGAGTCATTTATGATTAGTTGGTGAAGTTGGTTCGAGAATTTTAAACTATTCGTTTAACTTGAGTTAATTAATTGATGGGTAATTATAGATAAATGACTTAATCGATAGTTAATGAGATAAAGTGATAATTTATTTAAGATCCTATGCCATTTAACCTATATTTAATAAAATAAGTGAGTAAAATTTATCACTTTTAATACATAATTAATTGAAAAAAGAAGTTAAAACGGGAAGAAGGAACGGATAAGGGTTTCGGCATCGCAAGTTACGGATAAGGATGGGGCAATGATTGCCTTTTTAGAATTAATTCTTAGAAAATAAGAATTTAGGAATTAGGAAGGGGGATACAGTATGTCACTGTAAGTTGATTAGGTTGAGTGGTACCGATTGTAGTTTTATTTTTTATTTTTTTTATTATCGTATTATGAATCAAATTTTAATATATTGGTATAGGTAATTAAATATTAGATTCATGATATTGGATAGATTGGGACTTAACCTTAGACTTGGAACTTAAGAACTTGATTTTAGGCTTGGGTGAGTTTGTGGGTCAAGGCTAGACATATAGCAATATGAGTGTTGTTAGTTTCGAAATCTTATTGTGACTATGTACTTGAATAGATTGCATTGATTTGGAAGCTCAACGAAAGGGGAAGATTCAAGTCCCAGAATAATCATTCGATTGTTTGAGGCAAGTGGATTTCTAAACCCTTGTTAAGTGTATGAAATTCGTGTATTTCCTTGTAAAATGTGTTTGGGAGTAATGAGAATTGGTGATGGGTTGATTTGTCCATGTTGAATAATTCTAATGATGGAAAAAGGGTAATAAAGAGGTAATGTGATTAATTGTTGGTGTGTGATGTTTGAGAATGATTTGAAGGCTTATTGCTTAATTGTTGATGTTGTATCACGGTTGCATTGTTGTGAATTGTGTCTTGTTATGAAAATGGTCATCTCCTCATTATTTGTGTGAACATGTCATTTGCATTGGTTATGAGACATGGTTGTGATAAGTGTTATGTGATAAGAGGATGTACCATTTCCAGAGACGTATCACATGCCGCAATGGATACTATATATCGAGGGACGTATCGCGCACCGCGATGGATACTATTATCGAGGAACGTGTAGCGCGTCGCGACGGATCCATGGACAGACATGTCCTCCATGGGTCCCCGACTAAGACAGTGGGTGTGTATCGTTAGGTCAAACATGCATCATTATACTTGACATTGCATTTCATTGCATTGCACATTTTTATCATTGATGAACTTGATCTTGTGTGTTGTTGATCTTGTGAGTGCCTTTCTGGATAAGTTGTGATGGATGAATATTGAGTTTGTTGTTGAGGATATGTAATTTGTTAGAGTGTTGTTGTTGAGTTGCGTGCTTTGTAAACTGTGAACTGTTAGGTTGGGCTGGTTTTATGCAGGTTGTAGTTGTGGAGGTTCGAATGGGGTGTAAGGAGTACATGTATTCTGTTCCCTTAGCTTGTGTTTAGAAGTTGACTTGTTGGGTACCGTGTGATTTGGTACTCACCCCTTACTTCTACAAATTTTTTATAGGTTACAAGCCCGGATCTTCGTGATAACTTCTATTCTCTTCGTTTTCGAGGCTTTCTGTGGAGATTTGTGAGGTAGTTATTTGTCATCTCAGCGGACCTTCTTACTCATGTTTATGATTTTGTTTTTACTTGAAAGACAATGTCATTTGAGACTTACGTATTTTATTTCAATTCTAGTACTTACATTAGAGGCTTGTGCATGTGACAACCAGGTTTTGGGGATTGAATTAAGTTGACTTGTTTTCGTAATAGTAATTGTTATTGAACTTTTGTTTTATTTCCGCATTTTATCGAAATGATTGGATTTTAGGCTGACTTGTCCACATCCATTTTTGGGTCGTGACATGTATACATGTGTAGTGACCTCATTTTGCTTAAATATTTTTTGTTTAATTTGATTAATAATTATATTTAAGTCAGTATTCCTTTAGTCATTTATTAATTACTCTCTCTTGTTTTCTTGAACCCTTGAGTGAGTCCATTGAACTCCTTCATTTTTTCCTGTGCATTTCATTTTGAGATAAGGAGGCTCAATCTTGTTCTTTTTTAGTCGAAAACCGAAGTACAGGGCTGGGAGTTTAATTTACAAGTGCTCGGAAGTCCAAAAATGGACTATATACACTTAGCATACATTGATATACAGGTAAAAATGCAGAAATACAGGGTTGAAGACAGATTGCGGGTCTTAGAGTCCAAAAAAAGGGACTGTATACACTAAGTATACATCAATGTGTAGGTGTCAGGTTCTGATATACGGCAGTATACAGTTGGGATACAACTGATATACATCAGAAATGAGCCAAAAGCCCAAGTTTTCTAGTGCAGCAGCCCAAAAGAGATGAATAAAATAGAAGGTCCAGGCAGCAGTAATGGGTCAAATGCCCCAAAAATGTCCAGCAGCTGATTTTGATTTAAATGGGCCAAAGCCCGTTATTTTGGCAATTTTTTTTAGAGTTAGGACAGGTTGGGCCAAAAGCCCAAATATGACTTTTGCCTGCCTCCTCTTTTATTATTATTTGTTTGTTTGCGTATTAACTCCCTAACACTTGTTTTGGTTTTAATTTAATTAAGTCTCCAAAAGATAGTCTTTCTTTTGTTATGTTAATTGAAGTATGTTAGTTTTATTTAATTAATTATTTATTTAGTTGCTTATTAATGGAAAATTATTTTTTTTCTCAATAAATCATGTTAAATCTATTTCCTTTTAAGTAATATTTTAAAATAGCCTTTTGTATGACTTAATTAGTTTTCAAAATTAGTCAATACTTAGTCAAGTCGTAGGATAAACGCGTGTTAGTGTACACTTCAAATACCTAGCACCTTCTTGAAGTGTAAATTTGAATCCCGAATTACATAAATTTTAGCCTCAAATTACATCCTTAAGTTTGGTGTCAACTAGCATATTATATATTTATAAAAATTTATACACCAAGTATAAGACCAACAGCTTGATTGTTAAAGCTAAAGCCAAACACTACTATTTTAAAAAAAGGCCCAAAATCAATGGAATAATCGATTTGGCGGTTGGTTTTAGCCTAATTTTTTTTAAAAAAATAGTTTTTAACGAACTCAATTTCCAAAGATCAAATTTTTTAACGTCAAAAAATGAAAAAGTGTGAATTGACCAAGTTTTTATTTTTAAAATAAAAAATGTTGTTTTTTTCAAAAAAAAAAAGAAAAAAACTCCAAAGTGTATATTATTTATTTATTTGGCAAAAATACCGACCTCGAACGTCCTTTTTCTTTTTTATTTTTGCAAAAAAAAATAATCAAATCTTAAATGAACAAGCACTAATTTTACGAACCTTCGAAAGTCGATTCTACCCTTTTTTTTAGTAGTGAAAGTCCACTACCATATTTGATTTTGAATATATAACAAATATGAATTCTTATTTTGAGACAAATGGAGTAGGTTTTTTTGGTTAAATTAATCTTAAATGTAACATCAATGAGCTTTTTAAATTAAGAAGATATATAAATGTAAGTGGATAAAGAACAAAAGCATATACCCCAAAAGGGCAAAGTATACCTCATTTTAAAGTATAGAATTAATCGACAATGACACATTTTTGCCAAATCATTTGTTTTGCTAAGTTGTAGTACAAAGTCAGAGTTAAGATTTAAACTTGGGATATGAATTTTGAATTTTTCGTTAAATTTATATCTCAATTTATTCATAGTGTTCACAATTTTGTATATTTCATACTTGATGGATTTTAAAATAAATTTTAAAATTTGTATAGAAATTATTGAGTTTATTCAAATGCGTATACAATATTGTAGGAAGTTTCAGTAATAACTTGATGCTTTATTCGTATCTCTTTTTCCACTTTTTGCTATTTATTTATTTCCACTATTAAAGGTCTTATCAATTTCCCTTCAAAATTATATTACTTCCTTCTATAAAAAAGAGAAAATTATAAAAAAGTTTTTGTGTTTGGTATAACAATAAACATGTGGATGGAAAATATGTATTTTAAAAAATAAATTATTTTCTTTTATAACTATCTCGATTCTTAATATTACCTTTCAATCCATAATGATTAGACATGGTAAAATTCACATATTATCCATTTTCAACCTTTATAATTTAAAAATGAAAAAAACTTACCCGCACAGGGTGTATACACTAAACTAATGTAATTTTCACGTGATTCATATTCCGGATTGAGTTCATCCCTGTAGTAATTGACTGAATTGAGTTGTCAACATGAAAGCGTAAGAACTTAACGGGATTCCCTTCTTTGTTTGTTTGATTCGAAGGGGAAGGGCCCGTTTAATGAAGTAAAACAAACATTAGTATCAATTTTTAGAGAGTTTTTTTAAATTTAAAAAAAAAGTGGTCCACTTTCCTATTATTTTTGAAAAGTATTTTCCAAGAACATATATTTAATTAAGAATATTGAATTGTGATGGATTAACACGAATTTGAATGATTGACAAATATTATACAAAAATTAGGTTCTCAACATGTCTCTCAAAGAAAGGTGGTAAAGTTGTCTACAAGGTTTCCCAAAAAAATAAAATAATAATATATATATATATATATATATATGAATTTGCCATATGCAACCAAGAAATGAATTAGAAATTAACCAATTGTACATGTGTGACAACTTGAATGTTTTATTAGATAAGACTATCACAATTAAATATAGAAAAATATTGATATCTCCCCTGAAAAATTACGAATTTAGATCACAAATTAATGGGTTAGTGTGAATTTATCCATGTAATTATGCACTTTTTGAACAAGAATTCGTTTTGTGAAAGATCCTGGCTTTCATACTTTGATGGATCTTTGAGATCCTTTCAATAACCTATGATCATTTATGTAAAATCCGTGGTAACAATGAAATCGGAGAAAGTATACCCAAAAAATAACAATAATTTTCTATTATATTAGTTTTTTATATTATATTAAATTAATTCATTTTAAAAGATTTTTTCCTCTTCTTTAATAATTATTAATTGGCTATGGCCTATGAAAGCATAATAATAAGAGCAACTTTCACATATAGCAAACATAAAAATCATATTTGTATGTTATAGCTACAGTTTGCATAATTGCGCTCCATAGCAAATTTTATGTTTGCTATGAAGCTTTTGATTTGTATAATTCGCTACAAACATCTAATTTTATACAAATTGTTCAGTTTTGTATAAGTTCATTTATACATTGTAATTTGTATAATAAGATTTGTATTTGTATAATTATAAGTGTATAGGACGAAAATATATGTATTTGTATTTGTATATACATTTTTCTCTCGCTTTATAAAAACAAAAATGCATTTTATACCGAAATGTATAAAATGACTAATTGTATACCGAAAAATAGCTAATTGTATATCGAATCAGATGGCAAAAAAATGAGATGTTTGCTACAAATTACAATTAAAATAAACTATGGCTATAACATTTAATTTGAATTAATAGTTTGCTATTTCATACAATTTTCCCTAATAATAATAATTAAGGATAAGCACAACATCAACATAAAAAAACATGATGGGCCATAAGAATATACTCATCAATCATCATCATGAACTGATCCACTAATACCAATCAACTAATTAATCCAATTTTATATGCTCAGATATTTCATAAATCTTAGTCTCAATTACATCAGAAAGTTTGGTGTCAATTCAACTAGCATATTATAAATTTATAAAAACTTGTACACTTGAGTATAAGACCAACAACTTGATTGTTAAAGCTAAAGCCAAACACAACTATTAAAAAAAGGCCCAAAATCAATCAAATAATCGATTTGGCAGTTGGTTTTACCCTCTTTTTTTTTAACGAACTCAATTTTCAAAGATCGATTTTTTTTTAACGTCAAAAATCGATTTTTTTTAGTAGTGATCAATTTTGTCCATCACTCAATTTGTAACTTAGTAGTAGTCATTATTATTCCCTCCTATTTTTAACTAATAAATATCAAATGTGAATTGGGAGTAGTTGACAAATATTTGCCACTATTGTAGTAGCACAAACTTCAACACATCAAACACACAATTCCAAATTTTAAAAAATAACAAGTTGAGACTATTGACTTGTTAGTTAATTTGGAAAAACAGTCCAAAACTTTACGGTCTTTACTTATTACTAATGAAGTTGTTTCACTATCTTTAATAATTAGAGCTTCAACGAAGTTAGAAAATGATAAAATCCTGAATTTCAAATTCAAACGCAAGGAAAACTAAATTATTGTCGATGATAACTAACAATCTTGCTCATGTTTTGGTGTTAACATCTTTATTTGTATTTAATAGATGTGACTACTCATAGGTTAGAGTCTGGTCTAACTCTTCCATTATAATAGATCTTTCGAGAGCGAAAATGACTAAAATTACCTAAATTTGATGGTTGCATTATCAATATATAGTTAATATTGATAGAGAAGAGGATGAGAAGAAATAAAGGGAAAACATCTTTCTATTAAAAGAAAGAGTTCAATTTATAATACTTTACATTATCATACCGAATTAATTATGGATAGTTTTCATAATAAGTAAAATTGGTAACTTCGAAATTAAGAGGACAACGTGCAAATTAAATTATATTGATAGAATAAAAATTATTTACTTTATCAATTTATATATAAACAAAAAGAGAGGATTTTTCCCCTTTTATGTTTGTTTAAAAGAAAAGTACCATAATGAAAACTAGAGCCGTCAATATGGGCTAGGCCCGTTGGGCCGGCCTGGCCTGACCCGGAATTTAATAGGGCTGGGCTAAGATTTTTGGAACCCATTTAAGAAAAGGGCCTTTTAGCCCGGCCTGAATAAGCCTGCTGATTTGTGGGGCTTGAGAAATATAGGTAGGGCCGACCCGTGGGCCAAATAAAAATAATTAAAAAAATATAATATAATATTAAAATTTAAAATTAAAGAGAGTCCAAACTCAAATCTATTTAATATTTAACTAA
>JAJOOS010010121.1:0-21774 GCA_029582725.1 Solanum chiquidenum | reverse complement strand
GTAGAGACTCAAAGTTAAAAGATAGTATTCCATATTAAACCATATAGTAATTAAAAAACAACAAGAAAGATCCATAATTAAGCCATAACCCCTCTTTCCTTTAGAGTAACATAGGCCATAGCACCCCCACCACTTCCAACAAAAAAAAAAAATACATATAAGAAACATAAGTTCTTAAGATAACTTTGAGTTAAAACCATAAGGAAAAACCAAAACAAAAGAAAAAACAATAGAAAAGTTTCCAATTTTTTTTTTTTTTGTTAATGTGCTACAATAATCATGTAGCTCCCCTTTCAATTTTTGTTCCATTATGTCATGCTTGATTGTGTCTTCCATGTCCATAAATGAATCTTGCATTTCCTTCTGAGTAAACATGAGTCTCATTGTTCAATCTGTCATTGTTCAAATGTTCATATTAGAAAAAAAGTGGCGCAAAAAGAATTATAAAATACGTAATTTAAGTTGTATACACCTACATGAAGAGTTACTTGTTAACTGTTGTCGTAAGTTAAGTTAAATTATGAGTGTATAACACAATTAACGTACTAAACCAATAATCAATAAAATTGAAATGTTGCTTACGAATGTCTAACAGCTTTGCTTAATGTAGAGGCTGAAGTGAATGTTTTGCCATCAAGATATCTATTTTCTCCATTGATCCTCTGCTTGATTCTTTGGTCCAATTCATCCACACTTACAACAAATGGAGTATCTGATGCCTATATCAAATCATCGATAATTTAATTAAAAACTATATTTTATAGCCGTCCACCAAAATTAAATAGCAGTCAGTATATGTATACTTTTTTGGTATATTATTGTATGATATACATAAGATACACATGTTTTATACAAAATAGTGTATATTCTTTTTGTATATTATTATATAATATACATAGAATATACATGTTTTATACAAAATAGTGTATATTCTTTTTATATATTATTGTATGATATAAATAGAATATACATGTTTTATACAAAATAGTGTATATTCTTTTTATACATTTGGCTAGCTAATGTAATTATTTTGACCGACCAACCAACTATATAACTTGTTCTAATTTTGTAAAGTAATAATACCATGACCCATCCCCAAGTGTCAGCATAAGATGGAATATGAGCTGAATAAGGCACAACATCTGTAATAAAAAAGAATTAATAAATATTATTTAATATCATTTGAGATATATCAAGTTTTCAAGAATTATTATAACATAATGTAATTAATTCGCATAAAAATAATTTTTTCCCCTTACATTTGAAAACTTGTTTCAGAGTATTGAAAATGCAGGAAAAGACTTCTGTATGGCTGAAAATTCCTGCTGGTCCTGCCTGTTAAGTTATAATTCACAATATTTCAACATTAATTAATACTTACAAATTACTAATCCAATGTTTAATTTCCCCACATATATTATGCTGATTTAATTTAAACTTTACGTTTCGATAAAATTCAAGAGATAAATATAATGTACCTGAGTAACAAAGATGCCACCTTGATTAAGTCTAGGTTTAACAATAAATTCATAAAAGGATTTTGTATAAAGTTGGTAACATGGTCCTCCTTCTATAGGGTCAGCTAAATCCCCTACAATTATATCATAATGTTCCTCCCTCCTCTCCAGCTCAGCCCTACAAAATCACAACATTTTTTTTAATCAAGATTTATTAATTATCACAAAAAATAAATTCAAGGGGTCAATTTAACAAGTTCATAAAGTTAGGGGATTAAACCTGGCATCATTAATAATAAGGTCAAGTCTAGGATCAGAAAATGCTTCTTTGTTAACCTCCAAGTATGACTTGCAAAATTCCACCACCTCCTGAAAAAATAATAATAATTGATATGAGTATTTTTTAATCTAAAATTTTCATTATTTAACGATGTAAAATATATTTACATAATCGAAGGATCGAAAAAAGGGGGAAATAAGAGACTTACTTCATCAATGTCACACATTACAACTTTATCGATTGTTTTGTGCCTTAATAATTCTCTGGCTGTAGAACCTTCACCTCCTCCCATAATGAATATGCTTCTAGGACTGATAATTAAAAGTGCATATTAAATATAAAAATTAATTTTGCAAAATAATCAAATGGTTAAGAACTTTATGTTAAAATACATAGTCATAATGAGGATTTTGAAAGAAAAAAGGTTGGATCACAAAAGCTTATTGCAAACAATTTTATCTTGTATTTCTGCAAGAGACTGTTTTCACAGTGATCTACAATTTTACTCGCCAAAATTCTCCTTCGTGTTATTTGGACAATTAAAATGAAATAATTAGTGGGGATCGGACAAAGAGTTATTACTTGGAATGATATAGGAGAGGTGGATGGACAAGACATTCATGATAGATGAATTCATCTATCTCTGCACTTTGAAGCTTCCCGTCGATCACTAAAGCCTGTTGCATTAGCCAAAAATTTAATGACAAATTTTCAAATTAAAAAATAAATAGAATTTATATGATAGTTTTTTTTTTTAAATCACATTTTTATGTTATCGATGATTTTGTTGCAATCTTTTTTGGTAACAAAAAGAAATACAATAAAATATACACTCTTAAATAAATATGTCGAAATGATTTTTCCAAATACTATTTACCTTTCCAAAGGGCTTTGTGTCCAAGAGTTGAATATCTTGATATTGAGTAGCACCAGTGTGCAAAATGCTGCGCCAAAAAGAAAATATTTCAAATAAAAAAGAATATATTTATTTCGGATTTTAGTAATTTAAGTATGTATTTTTTTAGGGTCTTGCATTACGAATTTTCTCGTGATATATTTAAAATTATAAATTTATTAAAAATATGTAATTTTTATATTCAGGTTAAACTATTATAAAATAGAAAAGTTATATGATTGGATATTGAATAACAACTCAAGCACCAAAGAGTAAAATCATATTCCATCGGTTCATTTTTACTTGTTTATGTTTGACTTGATGCATCTCTTAAGAAATAACAAATAAAAGAATAATCTTATTACAACATCTCTACTGATAAGTACAAGTCATCTAAATATAAAAAACATAAATAGTATTTAATAATAAAAATAAAATAATTATAAATAATAAATATTTTTCTTAAAAAAATAAACAAATAAAGTTGAACAATTTTCTTATATATATTAAACAAGTAAAAATGAACCTCCAAATAACCAACCTACTAAAAGGTGCATCTTTTTCCTACTAATTACCCTAAAAAGAGCTTTTCGAAAAAAAGAAAAGAAAAGGAAATATAATTTGCATATATATCCACCAAACACAAAAGAAAGTTATCAAGAGGTGCTCTCTCTCTCCAAAATTAAAATAAAAATCCCTCCCCCTCCCACCCCACCCCAACCCCAAATTAAAAGATATGATCTTTTTAATTTGGTTTATAAAATAAGTAAGATCATATAATTAAATCAGAACGAACGAAATAATTTGAGAAAAAAGATAGTAATCAACTTATTACAACTATCTTGTTAAGTCGCACCAACATTATAACACATTAAACTTAAATCCAATTAGTATTATTATACCTATTGAGAGCAAAACACCATCTCAAGTCATTATCAATTTCTTCTTCATACCAACAACTCTTTCTTGGACCTCCCACTACATGTCCATTTTCATTATTCAACACATTAGATAATGCTGCTGATATTTCACCCATATTTTTTTTCAAACACTCTAATTGGACAAAGGATAGAAGAGATAATAAAGAGTGAAACTTCAAAGCTAAGAGACAAATAAGTTTAAGGATGAAAAAAATTGGAATGTTAAGTGGAGAATATAAAGAGGAAAAAGAGTGTCATTGTAATCATTTAAGTTCATGAGTTGGGATAACTATTGAAGCAAATTTACATAAAATCCTCATGGATTTTGAAGACACAAATTTCAAAAAACAATATAGTAAATGGAATACAAAAATTAAATTAAAAGATCATTATAAGTGGGAATTCTAAGGTTGATTTCCTCGCGTGCGTTCCCCAAGTGTATGTTTATGTATATTTGGAATATAAAAATAATGAGTACTACTTTTTACCAATGTTATGGGGCTCTAATTCTTCATTGGGCTTAATATATAAACTCCGTCTATTTTTATTTGTCTAATTTAAAAAATTAAGAGATAATTTATTAATTTATTCGTATTATACAATATTATTCATTTTTTAAACATTTAGATGATTTATACTTTCTTTGTTTCAATTTATGTGATGTTGTTTTACTTGACATGTAATTTAAGAAAGAAAAAAAAGACTTTTGAAACTTGTGGTTTAAATCAAGTCGTAAGTGACAATAGATTTTCCTTTTTAGCAACAATTGAGATAATGTCGTTGCATGCATCCAGAGTTGCTAAAGCCTTATACGGTATTTTTATAGAGTACTGGTTATAAATACTCATATTTATTATTGTCGTTTAATATAATAGAATGACAATTATATATTACCGTTAAATAATTGCCACAATTTTATTTATTTATTGTAGTGTTAGCATACGTACTCTCAACCCTATCAAATTAAACCCTTTATTTGATTGTTATTTTTTTTTATTTCTCGCTAGTTATTTAGTACTGATTTTGAAGTCCAACTAATATAAATACACATCATTAACTTTTATTTAACTTGGTACACTTTCTTACAATTGACTATTACATACTTAGAACTCAAATTAATTTTTGGGCAAATTACAGAAATCACATACTTTTAAGGTAAAATTACAATCTATCCCTTAAAAATTTATAATTACAGAAATCCCTCAAACGGATACAATAATATAAGCGCTGATACATTAATCTGATGCGTGAGATACATTAATCGTTAAGTAAGATACATTACATTTTATACATGATATACTAATATGATGTACATTTTATACATGATACACTAATCTGATGCGCGAGATACACTAATCTGATGCGCGAGATACACTAATTTGATGCGCGAAAATGAGGGATTTTGGAGATTTGTAAAACTTATAGGGGATAATGGTAATAAGTAAACTAAAAGGTGGGATTTCTATAAATTTTCTTTATTTTTTTTCGACTAATATTGAAAAAGATACTTACCATCTCGCCATAACATTGGAAATGGTTAGATGACTATATAGTAATTATATCAATTTTTATTAATTATACATATAGTTCATCATCTTAGCTTTTGCTTTAGCAACCTTTATCTTTTAACACATTTTATTTTCTCCAAAATTATGGTAATACCAAGTGAGAAGAATAGTGGAGTAATAATGATATGTTGGTGTAGTAATGCAACGATTCGATAAAACACGATGGTTGAAAAATGATTATATAAGCTAGCTCACCATATATATAAGAGAAGTATTTGAACAATTAATTTGTTCTTCCTTTGTTATAATTTATTTGACTTGATTTGAAATACGAAAATCAAAATAATTAGTGTTCTATGTAAATTTGAATATATTACTATCATATTTTTTTTAAAAATATATAAAACTTATATATTTAAAAACTATATAAAAAGTTACTATAGGTAATAGTTAACACTTCAAAATATTTTAAAAGTATTTAAAAAAATTATCGTAATTTTTATTGTCGTAAGAACATTTAGCAAAAATTGAACTAATATCATTACATCCATCGTCACTTAAACTCTTTAGCGACATTTACATAATTATATAGAGTGTGTTATAAATACATCTTAATATAAAATAATTACTGCAAAATCATTTATTTGTTAATATAAATTGTAACTAAAACAAATAAATTGAAAGGGAGAAACTACACCACATGCATGCCTTATGGTATCACTTCAATTAGAAGAATACACAAATCAATAATACAACTTAGGGATAATTATTGCAATTAGCAAAACAATTGTAAACAATATTTTTATTTTTTTTGGGAATAGAAGACATGATAATGTCGAAAGCACTAAGAAGCAACAAATGAAACAACTAGAAAAGGTCATCATACATAAGTGAAAAGGGATATTTCTTTGGGAAAAGAGAGATTTTTTTTACAAAAAAAAGAAGGATAAAAGAAGATGATTGAACACATAGGTATAGTGGAGACAAATACCCAAAATTAGGGTTTTTTTTAATCTAAAAAAATTGAAGTGAAATAAATAAATTACTTTAAGAAATTAAAACTTGTGCAATAAAATGTTGGCGTGCAATGAAAAACATCATTCATAGTTATTCATTTGTTGCTCAAAAGATGATAAATGGCGTGCTAAGCCAGACGCACTCATCATCACTATCACCATAACCTAACTCATCTTCCAACAAACTATACAATAAAAATAATTCAAAACTTATATATATATATATATATATGCATCGACAATGTAAGAAATATTTGCGTGTGTAATCAGATCACTTATAAAAATATGCTATATATATATCTCTCATTATCATAAGCATTCTTAATAAAAAATAAACTAATTAACCCGTTATCGTATATATATGTGAAACTATATTATATTGGCAATATGCCAAGAAAAATTTATACTATCAATAAATATAACGTTAACCTGGGGTAGGGGTAGAAGAAAGAGTATTTCAAATATACTACTTTCGTTCTAAATTGGTTGTTCATTTCCCCCTTGATACATTTCTATAGAAATCATAAATAAGAAAGATAATTTTATTAATTTATTCTTTTTTATTTTTTTTTTGAAGCTTTACAAACTTATTCACACTTTAAAAAATAATAATTATAAGAGTAAAATGGAAAAATATAACTAGCTTCTATCATGATTATGTAAATTGATAAAATAACTATTTTTAATAACGTAAAGAACTAATATGAGACGATGGAAGTATATCCATTTGGAAATGTTACTATATGTAGTTAACAAATATATGCATGCGAGAAGGTTTTAGATACGCAATCATGCGTATGCATTTTCACTAATCATAATGGCACAACAGATAGATATTTTCCTGTCACCTAAAGATAGAATTTAGCTTTCGTTTGGTCATAAATTTCGAAGCTGAAATTTAAAAAAATTCAGTTTCTAAAATTTTAATTTTTAAAACTTGAAGTTATGTTTGGACATATATTTTACCTAGCAAAAAATTAAAGTACATAAATTATGAGTAAGTGAAAGTGAACTTTCTTCCAGAAACAGACTCACATAAAAATATTTTGAAGATTTAACTAACAACTCACAGATGATAAAAGTTTAAAAATAATTTTGAATTCTGAACACTTCTCTACAAACTCAATATAAATTTTTATCCAAACATTTTATTGTTAATATTAATTAATTAAGGTGTTGGAAATACTTTAGTTAAAGATGTTTTGAGTATTCTAATTATTATGAAGGAAACACAAAATTACTTATCTAACCTCTTTGTCACCATTTTTTGGAACTTAAGGGACCCTTTTAAATGATTCAAAACTTTGATGATGTCACAGTGGCGTCAGCATGACTGCTCCCCACCCACCCCTTCCTCTTTTCAAATTTTCTGTTGGGCCAAAAGGAATATTTTACCTGATTTTGTTCCATTTCAGTGTCATCGTCGAGGTTCGAAGGTATACTTTTCGTTGTCAATAAGCGTCTTCTGAAGAGGCAACACTAAACAATTGATATTTCACTTTATTGTAAAAAAAATCATTTTTTTCGTATATTGGACATTCATTTCATGCTTATAATTATTAGTATTGGACTAAGTATGTATGTATTTGTATTTTTTTCCTCCCGTTGCGCCTTTTTTCATTAAAGCATTGTTATGAAGGCCAAACGCGTCAGGACCAGTATTGGCAAAGCAGCCCAACACTGAATTAAGAGACTGTGTTTAGGATCCGTGTTGATAAATACGACTTGTGAGAGAAAATTAGACTTATGCAAATTATTGAGTAAAGGTCTGATTCCTCTCATCCCCTTTATTTTATGAGTCTAAACTTCTCATTGATCTCCCTTCTACGGTCTATTGTACATTTCTGTTTGGCTTTTTGCTATTTGTGTGGTTGCATTTACTTTCTGGATTTGTAATTGAATTCTAGTCTTATTAATATAGTTGAGAAGTTGGTTAGTGTTACATAGAGTTGAGTTCCTTACAAAAGCATATGGACCTTAGAGCTTTTTTGCGCATTACACTAACTGAGCAGAACAAGAAATACACAACACCAGAGTAAATAAAGTTACAGCAAGCATGACAAAGGGAGAAATTGAAGCACAAACTATAAACTTGCAAAAGTTACAACTCAAACTCTAAAACTTAGACTAATTTTACAAGAGCATAAGTACTGCAGAATGTTCCTTAAGGTTCTTCATTACTAAACAATCATTTAGTGATAAAACATTGGAGGAACTTCAACTTCTGTTATGCCTTCAATCATTTGCATCACCATTTTCATTGAAGGTCTAACAATTGGATCAGGATGGACACACCACAATCCCACCTTCACGAATCGTTCAGGCCTTTTAATATCATTCAATACTTCAGGATCACTCCTTGCAAGTTTGTCAATTCTACCACTTCTCACACAGCCTGAAACCCCATTTACAAGCAATAAATCATCACCTTCATCGTCTTCGCTCTCTTCCTCTACCCTGCTAAGCTCAATATGCCTTCTACCACATGTTATCTCCAGTAACATTACACCAAAACTAAAAATGTCTACTTTGGGTGTTATTGATGCAATCTTTAGCCATTTGGTGCTAAATATCCCACTGTCCCTCTTGCACAAGTATCCGTTCTTGTTTGATCCTTCTTCAAGAGTTTCGATAGCCCAAAATCTGAAATCTTGGCATTGTATTTGCTGTAAAGAAGTACATTTTGAGGCTTTATGTCACAGTGGATGATTGGAGAATCACATTCTTCATGCAAGTAAAGAAGTCCTCTTGCAATTCCTAGTGCCATTTCAGTTCTGTGACTCCAAGTAGGCAGTACTTCTTCCTTGAACAAAAAATCTGATAATGCTCCGTTCTTCATCAACTCGTAAACCAAAATGAAGTGATTATCCTCAATGCAAAATCCTAATAGCTTCACCAAATTCTTGTGATGAGTTCTGCCTATGATTTTTAGCTCTGTCATGAATACCTTCTCACTTGGTTCTGCAACGTCTTCCATCAGCTTCACCGCAATCTCTACTTGAACATCCTTTAACTTGAGATTCCCATAGTAAACTTTTGCAGAAGCTCCTTTTCCAAGTTGCTTGCTGAAGCCATTAGTTATTTCATGCAACTCTTTGTATGTGAACTCGCGGAAATTGATACCTATTCTTGATGAATTTGGATTCCACTCTCGTTTTACAAGTCTCCGAGGAGCAGGATGATAGTAAAAAGCCAAGGCTCCAAATAGGAAAGTAAGTGAACTGGTAGTTATAAGGCCAGCAGTGAGATGGGCTCTGGTGTTGGATTTCTTTTTTGTTGATATGGCATATTTAGCTGACTTAATAGGTACCTTGATGAAGGAAATGCTACCTGTGGTCATAGAAGTTCTACGGGCGTTGAGTATAGGAGTACGCCTCTTGTGACATTCCCTATTGATTAGAGAAGCAGCCATGGCATAACAATCTTCCATGATAAATTTCTTGCATTCCTCCTCGTCAACATCAAGATAAATTTCATAATCCCCAACCTCATTGTAAGGCATGTCACTATCCTGAATAGCCTCTAATGTGAAATTTCCGGTAGATAGATGATCTGCACAGAAGTTGATCATTGTCTCTGGATGACAACCTTTGGTAGGATTACTTTGATCCAAGAAGACATACCCCGGAAGACAGTCACAATTTACAGTTTCATTATCATTTGAGCTGCAGAATCCATAAGCCCCACAAACAGCATTAACCATACATGGCTCTGAAGGGATCTTCAAAGCTCTAATCCAATTGCTACCATTAGTCTTGTGATAAGCATACTGCTGGAAGTTGCCAAAACTGTCAATAGTTGCACGGTGGTAGTAGTCTTCAACTGGGGTTGGCACGTTCGATGGAAAAGAAAAAATTGTGTTATTGTTATCTTTCACAAGGTACAAAGATGCATTCCTCTGGTCGAAAACTAAATTCACTTCACGGTTTCCTTCATCATCTCGACTACTCAGCCAATATCCTGTGTCTCCAAAATGATAAGCAGATAGTACCAATTTTCCATCAGCTTGCATTTCTAGCATGAATTTCCCTTTAGAGTACTTGGAATTCCCATCTGAAATAGAATTAGAATAGAGCTTTCCTGCTGATAATAAAGTTTGTCCTGGCAAAAGTGTATCAGTGGGAGATTTAAAGCTTTCCCAAACTTTATTTGAACTTGAGTCTCTCAAGACAAGATTTCCATCATCTTGCATGGTTCCCAAACTTGCAGACTCATTGTAAAGCTGTTGAACTGTGCCATTAGCATAGTTGAGCACAAGCTGGCCACCATTTGTTAGACTAATAGTTGATCTGATTTCAGCTGGACTGTCGCGATTTGCTGACCAGACAAGTGTTCTTTCCTGGATTTTGTTGAACCAAATTCCAACTAGGAAACGAGTATCTGAAACAGGATAAAATCCGAAGGCAAAGTCCCCGGACAAGGATAACAAAGAACCATTTTCTCCAGCAGTGAAAGTAGTACCTATACTAATATTTGGATTATTTTGGCCATTTGACTGATGATGAAGGATTAGGAGGAGGAATGCAAGAAGATAAAGAGATACTCTCATCTTGTATGAAATCAGAAGGCTTTGTTTTAGAAAATAGGAAGTAACAAATGATTTCATATACACAATGGCTCACTATATTTCTTGGTCTAACCAGAAATTGTTTGTACTATCAAAGCCATCAACTTTGACACTTGAACTTTGGTCTTTTTTCTAAAAAACTCTCTTTGACTATTAGCTAGTGGTGGACTAGAGAATTGGTCATGATAACGCCCTTTTCGTTCTATCTAATATTAATGGTGAAAAGAATGATTGAAAACAAAACAATAGTTGAGAATTTGATTTTGATGACTTAAGTGTATACATATAAAGACGGAATTGAAAATTCAACCTATGATATATACACATACCTGGTTCATTTTTCCCTCAATGAATATGTGGGGAAGGTGTCAGTTTCTGACTGATGTTGACATGTTACCAAAATCACATTGACTGGAGCTTTGACAACTTCTTCATGCTTCATAGTAAGTAGAACTCTAACGAAAGAGAGAAAGGATTTCATGACCAAAGATAGAACAGTTCATTAACAGTTTCACGTAAAACAGTTTCAAGAAACACCATGGAGATGCAAAATAATTCATAATGCTTCGTGTATAAGAATTTATACTAATGCTTCTCCAATATTGGACTAATCGATGACCCATTTTCTGCTTGAAAATGAAGTGATTGCTTATTACAGTGAACTTGAACACAAGCATTAGTGACATTATAGAAGACTCTTCAGAAGGAAAAGTGTAGCTCACTTGAGTGAAAAAACACTAACTTTTGCACCAGAGAACTATGAGAAAAAACACTGCAATTTAACCAGGTTTAATGACTAATAAAACAGAATGACACTTAATTGTTGGAAAAATTACAAGATAATACAGAAAATGACTCATATAGTTGTATCAACCATAGGAGGAACACCTAGTTCTATAGTTCCTTCCAACATCTGAACAAGCTTTGCTGCAGATGGTCGAAGATTTGGCTCAGGACACAAGCACCATAGGCCAACCATAGTCATCCTCTCAAAATTGTGAAAATGTAGCATAATTTCTTCATCAAGACTAGCAACAGCTCTCAGCTTCTCGTTTCTCACACAATGAAGAACCCAATCGACTAAGATCAACTCGGGCTCTTCATTTTCTTGGCCGATTGGGTTCAAGTCCATGTGCCTTTGGCAGAAAATAATCTCAAGCAGCAAAACACCAAAGCTGTAGATGTCAACTTTGGTTGTCACGGGCACATTTTTTAGCCATTCTGGTGCCATATAACCCATGGTTCCTCTAAAATTTGTGTTTGTTCGCGTCTGGTCTTTCATAAGAAGCTTTGCAAGACCAAAATCAGCAATTTTTGCAGTGTAATTCTTGTCAAGAAGGATATTCTGTGGCTTAATGTCGCAATGAATGATCTGGTTCTCACACTCTTCATGCAAGTATAACAGGCCTCTGGCAATGTCAAGTACTATGTCACTTCTTAGCTTCCAGCTTGGTTTTTGTCCATCGCGAAAGATAATATTTGACACGGCCCCATTTTTCATTAATTCATAAACAACAAGCCGGTTGCTTTTTTCATTGCAGAAGCCTATCAAATGAACCAGATTTTTGTGATGTGTTAGGCCTATCACCCTTACTTCTGCCAAAAATTCTTTATCATCGCCTTGTTCAATTCCATTTCCTAATTTCTTCACAGCAACTTCAACTTCTTCATCCTCTAACTTGAGAATTCCGCTATAAACAGCACCAGAAGCTCCTTGGCCTAATTTATTCTTGAAACCGTTGGTGGCTTCGTGCAGCTGCTGGAACGAAAATGCCCTTAAATTCATCTCAATTGCCTTTCTTTTTGGAGGAGTTTTGGCATCTCTATGTTTCTTCACAAAAGGGTGATAAAATATAGCAATTGCTGCAAAAAGCGGAGCGAGTACTGAACATACTGTCACACCAACTACCAAAACACCCTTTGATACAGAGTGCTTTTTGTTTTGAGTTATCAAAGAGTTGCTAATTTTAAGAAATGCAACCATGTTATTTGTATCAGGATTAATACTTCTGGCATTCTGTATAGGCATCCTCTTCTTGAAACATGTTGAATCATTAAACACAGCTGCCTCACAAAGACAATCATTCAACACTTCCTGCCTGCAAAGCTCCTCTGTAGTATCAAATACCCTTTCTAGTTCAGCATACATCCTATTAGGGAAATCAGCATTAGAGATCCTTTCAACATAGACATCTGAAAGGGAAGAATTCGGATCACAAAAATCTTTCATCTCATTCGGATAACATCCTTTAGATGGAGTGTACTGATCCCTTGGAGAATAGCCTGGCAAGCAACTACAATTGGCTTCCTTATTGTCTGGTGATTGGCAAAAGCCATATACACCACAAATGTTATTCACAATACAAGGCTTCATGATAACTTGCAGCGCAACATTCCAACCGCTCCCATTTACTTTTCTGTGGAAGAGCTGTTGGAAATCTCCTTTATCAGTGATCATAGCTCTGTGGTAATAATCTCGAACTGAATCAGGCAACTTCGCTGTCAATGTCATGTTGGCGATGATTGAGCTTCCATTTGTAATGAACAAAGTATCACTGGTGTTGTCGAAAACCAGTCTTACATTCTTATTGTTTGCAGTTATAGAATTCCAGTAGCCAACATCAGCAGTTCTATATGCAGACAAGACCACATTCCCATCCATCTGCATCTCTAGTCTATACTTCCCCGTCGAGTAATCTACTGTCCCATTGGCACTGGAAAACAGCGCCTGCCCCATATCAAGATATTGACCAGGCAAAATTGTATCTGTTGGGAAGTCAAAGCTTTCCCATAAGATACCTGAGGATGAATTTTTCAGGACAAAATTTCCATCATCTTGCATAGTAGCATGACTAGTGCCTGTGCCATTGTACAAAAAAAACTCTCTCCCATTAGTATCTGTCAACACGAGGCGTCCACTCAACGTTAGATTAACCTTTGATCCAGCATGAACTGGGTCATCACGATTGGCTGACCAAACGAGAGTTTTATCAGGGATTTTATCAAACCATATGCCAACAAGGAATAGTCCAGTACTGTTAAGATGGTAGAAACCAAAAGCAAAATCTCCAGAGGATGAAAGCCAGTGTGAAGATTCAGTTCCAGCTGCGATATTGGAACCAAGAGGGACAATATTTGTAGTTTCTTGACAGAAAGAGCTAATAAATGTAAGATAAATTGAGACAAACCATAACAGGATTTTCCAAGAAACCATTGTTACACCATGAATTGTTGGAATCTTATGGAAAATACTTTATTCTTTTTGAGATATTATAACTTAGATACAAATGGAGAATAAAAATCTTTTAGTCAAAAGGCATTATTCAAAGACTTGCATATTATAATGCAGAAGGCTATGATTATGAGGTCACTGGAATGTGTGGAATTCTTTTCATTTGTCTTGCAATATAAGTCACATTCTTATTACGCCTCTACCCCAATTTATGTGGCACCATTTGACTAACACAAAATTTAAGAAAAAATGAAGACTATTGAAATTTGTGGTCTAAAACAAATCTTAGATATTTATGTGACTATAAATCATTTTACTATTGGTAAAAGAGAAATTTTGAAGTTAAATTCTTCTTACTATTGAAAGATGACATTCTTTTGGAACGGATTAAAAAGGAAAGTCTGCCACGTAAATTGGGACAGACGGATTACATTATCTAGAAAGAGTCTATATAGATTGTGGTAAGCCAAGTCATGAAAATGACAGGAAGATTTCTATGCACCATGTAAATTGGGAGTTAGTTCAGAATGAGTACTTGATATAAGACTAGTCTTCTTCTTTATATGCATGCACCTGACTAGTCTTCTTCTTTTATACCTTTTCTAAAAATAATTGCAGTAAACATGAACAATTTGGGATTCAATTACTTCCACAGCAAAGAATGAGAAACAAGAAACCAGTGAATGAAGCATAAATAAACTACTCCCACCGTTTCAATTTGTTTGTTTGGTTTTGACTTGACATAGAGTTAAAGAAAAGTAAAGAAAACTTTTGAATCTTATCAAGTTAAACTAAAAATACGTAGAATGTACCAAAATATCGTTTAATCTTATGGTCTTAAACATGCCACGTGGAAAGCTAAAAGCAAAGAGTTGCAGAAAAAAAGGAAAAAGACATTTTTTTTGCAACGGACTAAAAAGAAAAGTAAGACAAACGAATTAAAACGGAGGGAGAAAACAAGTTGAGTATCTTTCTAGTGATTATGAAATTTTCCAACCAAGTTTTCCTGGAAACTGCAAGTCTTCTAATACTTTCTTGAAAAATCTTTGCATCTTTCTAGTGATGATCATGACTTTAGTAAACACATGCATTAAATTTATGAAAGTGATCTTCACCAATGAGAGTACTATAGAAGACTGAGTCAATCTTTACAGCATGATGAAAAGACATTGATCAAAGCCTAAACCAACAATTAATTGATCTTTGATTGCACTATGGAATACACATGTGTTGACACTTGAAATTTGATCCAGACTTAAAACAAGGATCAGTTGAACCTAAATTGACTTGTCAAATTGTTGAGTTAATTTCTCAAACGCTCATTCAACTAGCACTATTTATGTATCTCACGAAGTTAGACAACTTTGTTTAATAACACAAAAATTAATCAACTTTGTTTTGTAATCAAAAAGTCACTCAACCATTCTTAAATATAACTTGAATTGGTTAAGTGACTTGTTGGTGAAATAGCAATAGTTGAGTGACTTTGTAGAAATAATTCAAACTTTAACTCGAGAAAACTTGATGCTGCACCAAGAGAATAATTTGAAAAAGAATTCATTGATGCTAATTTGGTATCTCATCACACATATATGCGAATATTATTGATTAGCATAGAAATACACGTGCAACGCACTAGTCCAACAATGGGTTTCTTTCAAAGAAATTTGTTGGCCGGAGCTCAAAAGCATCATAGATTGTTGGCATTATAGGATAATCTTCTTGGCAAGGTACATGATGGAATCCAAGTGTGTACCAAAACACAATATCCTTCTTTTCAATTGATCTATTCCTGCATACATTAAATTTTTATACTATTAGTAGGTATTTTTCAAGCTAGTAATCCCATATTTTAACGATGGTACGTGTAGTTATCTTTAGAAATACACGTGCAACGCACTAGTCCTTATCTCATTCTTCAGTTTACTATTTTTTCGATCTTTTCTATGAACTGTTACGTGTAGCTATTTCATATGAAAGGCATGCCTAACATAGATAGACAAGAGATGATTTTACCTTCCACTCCAAACTGTGAGTCCATCATCACCATGACTTCTATCAGCATAAAATCCAGCAGCCCATCTTTCTGACTTGTTGTAAGGAGTCACCCACAGTTGATACTTAGTATAAGCTGCTCTAATTTGAGGATAATCATCATCTGTTAACAAAGACATAGATGGTCTACTAGGAATTAGCTTATAACCTACATCATTTCCAACTTTACTCTTTTTTTCAGTATTAACAAACAACAATTCAGCTGCTTCAATCCCAAGTTGTGTCCTGCCTTCAGATTCTGTTTTCATAGTTTCTTTAACAACACTCCAATAACTCTTCCTTGGTGACATTTTCTGATCTTTCACTCTTGTAGTTTTCAGTTTGGCTTTCAAGAATGAATTTTTACTACCATCCACATCAAGATCAATGCGGTACGTAAGGAAATGATCATGGTTCACTGCAATTGTGTTTTCTGCCACAAGAGTACCGTAAACATCCTGATTTATTTGATCGTTGTTCGTGTATTCCACAGCCTTCATCTCCATAATCCCTGTTAGACTTGCCTTCGCCAACGAAAAAGCAAAAATGTAAGACAAAAGATTAAGGTGAAAATGATTGACTAGCTATAGTATTCTTGTAATTTCTTACTCCAACTTTAATGGATCCACTTTGTTTGAACTCCCAATCAAGTATATAGTCATAATTTCCAACTGTTGTTACCATTCTGATCACCAAATTAACTTCTTTCTGTCCCTTGGTGTTCTACAAAAGCCATAGAGTTAATTATATTAATAGAGTGATCACAATTTACTAGAGAAATTGAAAAGTTAGAGGCTTACTAATGTTCCAGGTACTCCAATTTCTGTATGCCTCCATGCAGCATCACCAGCATATCGTTCAAAAATGCAAATAGCTCGAGGGGCTTGTACTACTTGACCTGCTGAATCAGCCATGTAACCATCCATATACACCGCATTGTTTGGACAGTCCAACGACTGGACAAGGGTGCTAGCCGATCTCCCAAAACCAAATTCACCAACATCCATAAATGTCCTGTAGTACCATTCAAACATAGGATCCATGTAAGGCACGAATATCTCAGAGACATGACCTTTATAGAGTACACGTCGATATTCATTTCTCACAGCATCGAATATAGAAGCTGTAGATATGATCATCCCTGCTCTAGTATTGAATCCAACATGAAGTTTCCAATTAGCCCAACTGACTTCATGACCTTGGATGTTTATCCTGGAGGATCCTGTTTCATTCCAAGTAATTGATCCCTGGCTCGACGAATTGAAATCAGCATCTTTTGCTTCAGGCAATGGGGATCTGAATCTATCCAAATACTTAATAATCTTCATTGATTCAACATCTACTAGTATAGTTATTCCTTCAATAGGCCTTGCCCAAAAGTTAGTAGTTCCTCCAAGATAAAAACATGGAACACTAAGAACTCTAATGGTCTTTACCTGACCAAACCATCCAACTGATAGTGGTATGCAGCTGACTTCAGATATATTCAAGCCCCTCCGTGAAATCGATTCTTGAAATTTGGGATTACTCAATGGCAGGATGCTAGACTGTATAAGTTCATTGAGAGTAAAAGGAGGAAAGCCATGACCTGAGTACAACTTTTGTGATATGATAGAGCTAGTAGCCAAGTCTAGTGTGAGTTCATATGACTCACCATTAGCGCGAACTACTACCCTGGCTCGACGATAAGGAAAAGAGGCATTGTGTAATTTATGAGAGGAAAGCCAATGCAGGACATCATTCTTTTCTGGTTCATCAAGATCTACATAATGAAATGTTACATTTGAAAGGGAACCAAGGTGGGATTTTTGGATAATGACTCTAATTTGATTGATTTCATCAGGATTAAGAGGGTCTAGAGGATGACATTGACAGTTACTAGAAAAGATTAAGAAGAAAAATGCAACAGAAATGTGTAATACTTTTATCAGTTCCATCAAGAAGTGGTGCTCTCAGTTCATATGATGTTTCCACCTATATAGTATTTGACATCTTGTTATCTTTGGATAGATTTGGCTTTATAGCCCTTTATAAACTTTTTTAGAGTGTTATTACAAAAAAAAATCATTTTTATATGTTCTCTTCGTTTCAATTTGTTTGTCTGGTTTGACTTGACACAGAGTTTTAAGAAAGTAGAGAAATTTTTTGAATGTTATGATCTTAAACTAAAGATATGTAGAATGTACCAAAATGTCGTTTAATTGATCTAATGCTCTTGGAGCCCATTTGAATTGGCTTAAAAAAAGTAGTTTTTAAGTCAAAAATAGAAAAACAGGGAGGCTTACTTTTGATTTTTAACGTATTTTAAGTTATTTTTACCCTTTTCAAACACTTTCCAACTTATTTTAAGTCATATTTTGACTTACTTTAAGCTATTTTTATATTTGTCAAACACTTTCAGAAGTCAAAAATTGACTTAAAAATAGATTTAACCAATTTTTAAGCAAATCCAAACACCCTCTTATTTGTACAAGTGGTGGAGAAGTGCTTCAACTTGTTGTTTGCATTGATAGCTAATGATTGATTGCTTTGCTTCTTTCTCACGGTTACCTAAAGAGAATATCATAATATGATTCCTTTAACATTCCTCAATCTATTGCAAACCTTTCTCCTTTATTTGAGATCGACTATTCAAAGCTCATATACAGGAGGAGCTATGGTAATGTCGGGATGTTCCGTCGAAAAATTACATTATATTGGTCAAATTTTATTTTATATCAGATATATAGTATTTCAAATATCTTCAAAATCAATGAAGACTCATAATATAGTGGCAACAATATGCACGAAACTTAGACTGCGACCAAATTCGATTCCTTACAACTTTGACTTGAAGTGAGCATAGATAAAACTAGAGATTATGTAAATACATTTTATTTTTTTTAAAATACCTTTATTGGGTATTACATTGTTTAATTTAACAGGGATACTTTTCACTGTTTTTCGGAACAAATTTTTTTTGACATAGAATTGTTACAATAGAAAAACTTCAGAAAAAAATATTTTTACCCCAAATCACTAAAAAAAAAAATCAAAAATAACTCTAATTTATAGTTATGTCCAAACACAACTTCAAATTCAAAAGAGAAAACACAAAAAAAAAAACCTCTGAACTTGCCCGCTAAACTTACTTTAGCATTTTAACTTTACAAATAACTATTTAGAGAAAAGGCCCAAAATAGTCCCTCATCTTTGGGTTAAGACTCAAAGTCATCCTTGAATTTTCACATGGAGCACTAATAGTCCCTCGTGTTTGCAATATTAGAGCACTTTTGGTCCTCCCCTAAACTTTTGCATATTTTTTAATGTTAATTTTGTCCACAATTTTATGTAAGGAATGCCCAATCGTCTTTTTATATATTTAGTAGAAATAATAATTCTATGTGAGAGGAGGTGAGAAGAAGAACACCTTGTTCTGTTCATAAGAAATATTACTGCAGCTAAGCTAAGAACATTTTAACATATGACATTGTAAGAAAAGAAAAAAATGTACTATTGCACGTGAAATCGTCGTGATGAACCTCTCGACTTTACCTGCAATACGATTTCTACTAAACAAAATAAGGTATTTTTCTTCTCACATTCTCCCACGCGGAGTTATTATTTCTACTAAATATATAAAATGACGATTGAACATTCCATATATAAATTATGGATAAAATCAATGTTAAAAAATAGGCAAAATTTTGGAGAAGGACCAAAAGTGCACCAATATTGCAAACATGAGGAACTATTAATGCTCCATGTGAAAACTCAAGGATGATTTTGAGTCTTAATCCAAAGATGAGGGACTATTTTGGACATTTTCTCTAATTATTTACCCCCTAATTTCATTTAAAGTGAATTATAATCCACCCAAAAAGCTGATGTGATAAATAAAAAAATAAAAAGCGAGTGAAAACATAAAAAAAAAATTAAAAAATCGGCCCTTCTTTTTCTTTCCAACCAATAAGATTTCATCTTCCTCACATCCCACCACCTTTATCCACTAACAGCCCCACCCTTTCTTCTTCCTCACACCCCATCACCTTCGCCGCCCTCAGCCACAACCTACACCGCTCCCTTCTTTATGAACGCTCCACCTTCTTTCTCCTTCTTCAAAATCCTCCACCCCCACTTTATTTTTTATTCTTCGAACCCCCACCCACACCCCTCTTTCTCCTATTTCAAACTCCGCCGTCACCCACACTTGCCTCACCCCTTTCTTCTTCTTCTTCGAGCTCCCGTCCCCACCACCTTCTTTCTTCTTCTTCGAAACACCCCCACACATTTCTTCATTACAAATTATTCTTGCTTATTCATGAAGAAAAAAAGAAAAAGCCAACAACTATATTGTTGCATCAAGATCTTACATATGGAAGGGTTTGTTGATTGTGATGAACATGAAGTTTTTTTTTAATAAAAAATTTATAATTTCTTCATCTCAAATTAATTTTTAAATTTGTATTATTTATTTATTTTGATAATGTGTTTTAAAAATTGAGAGTTTGATTTTATTTTTATAATCTTGGATTAATTCTCAAAAAAAATTCTATTTTTTTTACCTTTCTTAAATTGTATAAATAAAAAGAAACAAAAAAAAGAATTAAAAAACTCAAAATTTAAATAATTGTCAATGTGACGCTGATGTGACAATGAAATGATGCGTGTGTAAAACACTTGTCATTGTGAGACTAGTATTGTAGTATTAGAGATGAAAAAAATCACTTCAAAGATGTTGAGGTGTATTTAAATACCGATATAATTTAAATGCTAAAACAAGTTGTGCTGCCAAGATCGATGGATTTTATGTGTACCATTTTCAACTTTCTCCAAATACTAGTTTTTTTTTTCAAATTTCGCATCTTTTATGCCCAAAAGTTCATAAGTCAATTGCTTAATTAATTTCCACATATAAGCAAATACTGTTGCTGCAAAATCTTTTACTAAATGGGCATCTTCTGCCACCTCTATATATATATATACTTCCTCCATTCTATTTTATGTGACACTTTTCGGAATTTGAGATTCAAATAAGTTTAACTTTGATCGTAAATTTTTCATAGATCTTTTAAACATTTTGAGTTATCAATTGTTGTGACTTATAGTACTTTTTACGTAGTTTACAAATATATAAATTTCATTTCAAAAAAATTGAAGATTTCATGCGCAAATTCCCGGTCAAACTTAAACTGTTTGACTCTCAAAAAACAAAAAGTGTCATATAAATTGGGATAGAGGAATATATATATATATAAATATAGCTGCAAATTCAACTATGACTAAGGCTGACTTTCTTTAACTCAATAAGTTAATTTGGGAAAAGCATTCTCTGCCACCAGAAGTGAAGTAAGAATTTAAAGTTTATGAATCATTTTATGTATATACAGTAGATGTTGAACCCCCTTCGACTACTTCGCATGTCTATTTCTACAGATTTTGAACCTCCTTATTGAAAATCTTGACTCCACCACTAATTATAAGTTATAATAATTTTTACATATTAATAAATTTTATAAGACTAAATTTATTCATTAGTCTCTGTAGACAGTGAAATTTTATTGATAAATCCATATCAAATTTGGATTAAATCTTAAATTCATGATATGTTGACCAAGTCAAATTACTGGTTAATAAATTCGGATTAATATTTAAGTCAAAATTATATGACTTATATCAAGTCCAAATTACATTTGAGTCAGTCCATTAAGTTGACAAGACGAGCCCAACTCATGTTCTTCAAGCCCAAGGACCAAAATTGCTTGGACGAAAACACCCCTAAAACCCTAGCTCAAGCCTATATAAAGAGGTCTTCATAGGACCAAATGAAAGGAGGAAGAAAAAGAAGTAGACATATAGAAATACATAGAGAATCCTTGCTCTTCA
>JAJOOS010010120.1:0-16902 GCA_029582725.1 Solanum chiquidenum | reverse complement strand
CCGGGCACGGAGTTTAAGAAATAGATAAAGACTTTGAAATGTTTACCAAATTGCCCTTCAAAAAATAAATTCATTTTTCTCTCTCCTAATAAATGTATTGGAGTACTCTTTTCAAGATTAAGTGGGACCAACAAGGGTAAAAGAGGAATTGTACCTTTAAATACTTACCAAATAAGGAAATGTGACATTCTTTTTGGGACTGACCAAAAAGGAAATGGTGCCACATAAAATGGGACGGAGGGAGTAGATGACGGAGAAATGTACGATTTCATTTTTGAAAATTATTCTAAGAGAAATAAAATCTCAAAATCTCAAAATCTCAAAATCTCAAAAGAATGTAAATCTAACTATTTATAATAAAATATTGTGAAGTGTCTATTTGAAGCATAGGACAAATTCCATATATTATTTCATCTATTTCAAGTTTCTAACTGTATTTATGTTTACGTTTTAATTCAAGCAGAGTTTTTAGTGGGCCCAACCCTCGTCTAACGCAACAACTTTCTTCTTCTTCTTCTGTCCTTGAAAAATTGTTAAGTGTTTTAATTTTTCGATCGTTTTACGTTAGAAGGAGGAAATGAGAACGACCCAGAATAGGCGTTCGTCAGTTTTGAGTGCGGTGGAAAAGAGACAAGCAATGGCTACGAATTCATCGGGGTTGGAGAATAATCAGGCCGGAAAATTGAATGATGGAGCGGCCAAGAAACGACGGGCACTTTCTAATATCTCGAATCATACTACTGTCTCTGCTCGTATACTCGATTTCTCATTCCTCCAAACTTGTGAGTGTTTCTCTATTTTTGGTCTCTGTTTATTATGTGTACTTTTTTTATAGTAGGAAAATTATTGGAGTATTGGGTTTTATCTTCTTTCTTTTTTGTGTATTTTTATTATTATTGGTTCGATGAATTACTTTTTGTATGTGTTAGTTATGGGATTTCTTGTATAAATTTGTGTATGGAAGGGAAATGTAGGCCGGTTTTGGGTTTTTTTTGGGGGTTTTCTTCTTGGATTAAATAAGTAAAATGATTGAAGATACTGTGTAAAAATTAAATTTGAGAAAATCAAGTGAAGTGATTTGAGGGTTTCTGATACAAGGGGATTTTTGGGATTTTTTTTTTTGGGTCGGGATTGTGATATTTGGAAGTTGAATTCTCTCTGTTTGGTCTATTAAGAAGTAATAACATTCTTATGAGTCGATATAAATTGAGAAGCACAAAAATTGAACAATGTGATCGGTTCTTGATCTATTTAATTTGTTTGGGAAGGAGGTGGATGCAGAAAAAACCCCCAAGTATATAGCGAAGGGAAAGAAAGAGGGAAAATATAGGATAACCATGCAATATATTAAATTCTTCAGGTATCTAATAAAAGGTAACACAATTGATCTTGTAAGGAAGGAGATTTTCTTTAGGTAGTGCTCAAATTTTGGAACTGATTTCATTTAGTTCTTTTGGGACTTTTAGGTTTGGAGTTGATCTCTTTGTGCCTCATAATTCTATTTTTGATGAAAATGTGTTCTATTGGGACTTCTATGTCTAAGTTAATGTAGCAATGATGTTCCATTAAATATCACCATTCTAGTTTAATCGTCTTAATTTTGACATGAATCAAGTTTAAGAGTAGTGAAGAGTTGAGGGCTGAATGTAGGAATTATAATATATTGGAAGCTGGTCTAAAGTTAGAGTTTACTTCTTATAGAGTCTGATCTTTTATAAGGATAGAAGTTTGATATTTTTGGTGCATCTTGAAAGGGAAAGAAAGACAATCTTTTCCGTAATGTGTGGAATACAATATTTGGTATGGACAACACCATTAGTAATGTGTGGAAATATGAAACATGGCTCTTTCAGTAGTATGGACAACACCATTAGTTTCTACACTGGGCATGCCATTGACCATACCCCTTGCTATGATCGTTGACATGCTAGTTCATGGATGTCGTTACTCTGTAGTGTACATTCTTGGATGCATTCCGTTTTTTTTCTCAATAAAGTTATTACTTTTCTACATGCTTGGAGTATGTTTTAGGAACTAAGAAAAATTAACATGTTACCAACTCAAGTTCATGCTTGTACCAACTATATTTTTGTTTGGTTCTGCCTAGATAGAGTCATATGGGCGATGCGTGTGCACTTTCGTGTCGTGGTGTTTGTACTGAATGCTACCTGAGAGAGGCAAAGCTCTCAAATGGTTGCACCTAGCTCCAGATTTTAGTTGCCAAAGCGACGCTTTGACAACACTATGCAAATGTTTACAAGTACTGACTTCTTTAATGTAATTATTTTTGAGTGGTTTGTTAGTTTTAGTACTTGTCAATTCCACATTTTCTTTGGTCTTTTGATGAAGGGTTGTAACAGTTACATCTCCTCCAATTAGTGCTTCCCTGCGCTACAATAGTAAGATATTTAAGGAATAAATAAAGAAGGTTTATATGAGAATCGACTTTGAGAAATTTCATAACTTAGCAAGACTTGGTTCTTTGCAATGTGAGAAATTCCAAAACCAATACCATTCTGCAACTCGGCTCTGGAACCAATTTTGCCTTGTCGAACTGTTATATGATTTCCCAATATCTTATATGAAAACGAAGTACCTAAAGGTGCTATCTCTGACTTTCAAGTTGATTGATTAGAAACTTAGGCCCTCTTATCTATTTTCCCATTCCTGATGTCCACATTAATAAGCACCACTTGTATTTTTTTCTTATTAGCAAGGGGCTTGAATCACAAAGAAGCTAAGCAGAGGGTGGTTGTCTTCATTTTAATTCATTGATCCCTTTTACTAGCATGATCAGTTTTGCTTTTGATTAGTCATCATTAGAACTGAAAACATGATTTTTTTTAGTTTGATTGCTCAACATGCATTAAAATCCTTCCAAGTTTCCCGGATTGGTCATTCTGAATGTGAATGCCTTAAGCATGTCTTCTACCCGTTCCTTGCTATTGTCCAGTATAAGTGTTCTTTTTCTCATCTCCCTTTTCTTGATTAATTTGTGAAACTTCAGCATAACTTGTTTCCTTTAGTGTTTCCGTAGTGATTTATTTACTCAGAATTATGTACATGCAGAGACGATCAAGATTGATGGGATAAAACGAGACCCTTGGTTCCTTCCTTTTCATTTCCCTTCATTGTAGAAGGTTGGAGAGACAACTTCCATTAAGGTAAGAATCACAATATTTGATAATTACTCGGTCCAACTTAGTTTTTCTTCGCTTCATTTTGTTTAAGTACATTTTTCTAACTTTGGTTTTTTTAAGGCGGGCGGGCAGGAGGGCCTTGGGGCAGGTGCCTCGGGGGTGTGAGGGCCTCAAGACACGATGATGCCTTGAGGCTGGGGATTGGGGGGCCTCGGGACACGACGGTGCGTCGAGGCCGGGGATGAGGGAGTGGGGGGTAGGGGGACTCGGAGCACGAAGGTGCCTTGAGACCGGAGGTGGAGAGGGGAGCCTTAGGAAACAATGGTGCCTCGAGGCCAGGGGGTGGGGGAGAAGGGGGGGTGTAGGGGCCTCGGGGACGACAGTGCCTCGAGAGGGAGTGGGGTTGGGGGCCTCGGGGAACAACGGTGCCTCGAGGGAGAGAGTGGGGTTGGGGGTCTCGGGACACGACGATGCCTCGAGAGGGGGAGTGGAGTTGGGGGCCTCGGGATACGACGGTGCCTCGATGGAAGTCCTCGGGGAACAACAGTGGCTCGAGGCGGAGGAGGGGGTTGGGGAACTCGGGGCACGACGGTGCCTCAACGCCGGGGGTGGAGAGGGGGACCTCGGGGAATGACGGTGCCTCGAGGTCGAGGGTGGGGAGGAGGGCCTCATGGAACGACGATGCCTCGAGATGGGGGTGGGGGGCCTCGAGACACGACGTTGCCTCGAGATGAGGGTGGGGGGCATCGAGGCCGGAGGGGGGTAGGAAGGAGGGCCTCGGGGTACGATGGTGCTTAGAAGAAAGGGGGTGGGGAGGGGGCCTCGAGGAACGACGGTGCCTCGAGGCCGGGGGTTTTGGAGGGGGCCTCGAGGAACGACGGTCCCTCGAGCGGGGGGGTTGGGAGGGGGACCTCAGGACACGACGGTGCCTTGAGGTCAGGGGTTGGTAGTTCTTCGAGGTCAAGGGATGGGGAGGGTGGGCCTCGGGGCATGATGGTGCCTCGAGGTCGAGGGGTTTGGAGGGGGCCTCGGGGCACCACGGTGCCTCAAGCCGGGGGGTTGGAAGGGGGGCCTTGAGACACGACGGTGTCTCGAGGCCGGGTGGTTGGGACCTTAGGGCACGACGGTGCCTTAATGTCGGTAGGATGGGGCTTCAGGGCACGGCGGTGCCTCGAGGCGTGGGGAGTTGGGGCCTCGGGGAACAACAGTGCCTCTAGGCGGGGTAGGAGAGAAGTGGCCGGACCCCTTAAGTCCAGTTCAGTTTCTTTATAGGTCTGTGACTAACTCAGTTTCTTTATAGGTCTGTGACTGTTAGTTGGATGCATCTCCTATGATTGGACTCAAATCACTTTCTATCTGTCTTTGCCGTTTATATTATTGATACTTAATCTTGGTTATAACAGGATCTGCAAAAATGTAAAAGATGTTTAATCCCCATAAATTCTTGTTAACGATGGTTAGAGACTTGACATGTTGAAGACCTATGTAGTGATTCTTTCTGATTGAATTGTTGTTTATGTTTACAGTTGGTGACAACATTCGGAAAATCATGCTTCCTACTTGCAGCAAGATGCTCATGAGTTCTTCATTTAAATGCTTGACAGGATCCATGACAAATAGGGGAAAGCAAGTTTGGCATCAAAGGTATAAATATTGATGAGAATTGTTCGTATACGTCTTGTCTATGTAGGATATCGTCTGGGGTCTGTTGCTTAAATAATGCATATGTTTCATCTCTTTCTGTTTGAAATGTAACATAGTGAGTAGATATAGTACATATCTTGTCATGTACATGCTCGATTTTCGATTTCAAAATTTCCGCCTATACTTCTATTTGGGATCAATTTCATTGATGAGAACTTGAGAGTATTGTGGCTTCCTCTTCCACATTGTCTCTTATAATGAAACATTTCTTAAACAGATAATGGAGATTGCCAGTGTATTGCTCAATAGGGCTCTGGAGATCTGATGTCTCCTGTGCATCATGCGGTTTCACTTCAACTACTCATTATCCTTGTATGGACATTTCTCTCGACTTGAATGTGTGCAACTCCAGCGAAAGGATTTTGGTAGCAAGTCCAGTAAGCCAAGTGAATATCTTGTAGGTTGCTTGGACCTCTTTACAAAACCTGAAAAATTGGGATCCGACCAGAAACTGTACTGTGAAAATTGTCAGGAAAAGCAAGACGCATTGAAACAAATGTCCATCAAAAGGCTCCCACTTGTGCTCTACTTTCATATAAAACAATTTGAACATTCTCTCACCAAAAAAATGTCCAAAAAGATCGATCGCCACGTGCAATTTCTTTTCTCTTTGGATATGAAGCCATTTATCATCTTCAATTGTAAGGAAAAGATACGGGAACAAAATCTTTTCGTTTGACAGTGATGAATCAAATGTTTATATAGAACTTGGATTTTTTTTAGTGATCACACATTCAAAAATGTTTGAATCTGGTCACTACGTGACTTATATGCGTTTGAGAAACCAATTGTACAAATGTGACGATGCATGGATAACTGTCGATGATGAAGTTGTTAAGGCCCTCACATTGTTATCTGATGTATTATGTACAAAAGATGTTGTACCACAAGAGTTGTGAGGATGTTAGCTGCCAGCCGATGTTGTTGCGAGCAGACACATTTGTTTCGATAGTTGGTTGTTGTTAGAACTTCAGAGTTTGTGTGTCGGACTTGGATAGGTCTTCTGTATAATTCTGGCTAGCCAGGGAATAGTATTTGGGTGGGTGAAGCATGATGGTAAGTCTAGGGACTCTCCACCTTCCAAGGCATTCCCATTAGAGGGATGGTACCGTAAATTGTATGGTAGTATAACTCAAAATTTGGATTTTGAGATAAAAAGTTAATAACTTGTGAGAGTTCTTACAAAAGATGCAACTAGCATTAGTTTTTCTTTTAAGCCTTAAAAGTAGCCTTATGAATGTACAGTAACTTAACAATGTTAGGGCCAGGAGGGCCATCTTTTGCTTGGTCCCCTTTATCTCATCTCTTAAAGATTCTGATAATGTTAGGCTTCTTAAAAGTGATCTCATTTCCTGTTGATTTGTTTGAGATTAATGTTATAACTTATTACATGTAACTTGATTTCTCAGCAAAAAACATAATATACATGAAAAGTTTGATGAATGATTTTGGTAAATGTCAAAGAGTTATTATGGTAGAGAAGTTATCAATATGTTTTCCTATTCACCAGAGGAGATGACCATATCTATAAAATCGACTACCGAAATAACATAAAAAAATGTAACTCGTGATTGTTGAAAAAGTTACGCCAAAGATTTATGCGATTAATTGAATTAGAAGCGCGGAATGTATTTGTGTCATTGACGTCTTAATCAGTGAAGCTAGATTTGGCTTTTGAGTGAGCTCATAAGAATTTACAAAGGGATGTCTGTTGGGTGTTTTTGGCGGGAGGGAGAGGACGTTAAAAGACGTTGCTTAATTGACAAATCGATCTAGTTATATCCATAGTACAATATGGAACGTGAATCATCATTTAAATCAACGACTAAAAATTAAATTGTCATTGCATATATTTTTCGAAACATGAATGTGACTTCTTTCTTTCTTTCCTTTTTAAAGCGAAAAAATGCTCAATATAATACTTTATACGTTTGTTTTTATTTGTCTACTATGTTAAAAATATATGTTTTAGAGAAGATAAGGATGCTAGCAAGAATGAAGGAGTAGTACCCATTGATGGTGTTGAATCAGAATGTCCAAAACAGGTGCTAATTTTGATGAGTGATATTGGTGGGGGTCACAGGGCATCTGCTGAAGCCATTAAGTCAACGTTCAACGAACAATTTGGAGATAAATATCAAGTCATTTTGGTTGATTTTGTTAGATAGTTTAGGATTTATATGTGTTAGCTATGATAAAGAATGTGAGTGTATGTGTATGTTTGTAATTTATGTTTTATTAGTTTAAAGAGAGTGTGCATTGCAGTGCAGGTATTTGTTACTGATTTATGGACTGATCATACGCCGTGGCGCTTCAACCAATTGCCAAGGAGTTATAACTTTTTGGTGAAATATGACCCTTTATGGAGAATGACATATTATCCATTTGCGCCTCATGTAGTTCATCAATCCAATTTTGCTGCTACATCTGCTTTTATTTCTAGATTAGACAACTCAATTAGTTGAATCTATAATGATGTCCTTCTTTGGCATGCCCTTCTGCTGACAAAAAATACAATACTCAACTTGTATTAAAAAAAGAACTTTTAGTTACTGCTGCAACGAGAGTATACAACAAGATTGTCAAAAGGGACACTTTCTATTTTGCAAGCTAACACGTTCACAAATGGGAAGTTACTCTATTTTAATGTATCAAATGATAATGTATATTTGATTACGGGAATGGTAAAGGACAAGTTGCCCTAGTATGTTGTCGAGTGTTATGTATCTTCTTGAAATACATTTTCAATGTCTTTTTACTGAATTCATTAGAGGCTTAATGTGTATGCTATAATCTTTGGTTACTAATCTTTGAATATTGAAATCCATGTTCATGTTTTGCTCTATATTTTATAGACTTGGAGCTGCATATCGTGATTTGTGGCAATAAACAAACCATTTGGCGTGGTCTTATTTCAAATATGATTATGAGTATGTTTACAATATAACTGTGAGTCTTGAATCAGTATCGAGCAACAATGAATTTCTCTTGATTGTTGGGTTCTATAAGACCTTCTCTAATTGTTGTGGTCAAAATAAATGTGTCTCATGACACAAATCAAATTACACTATTGATACATCTCATACTTATCATACATTGTTAATTTATTATCAATTTCCCCACTTTCTCTGTTATCGTGGATGTTACTTTGAATATTTTGTCATCATTTTGACCTGAGGATCTCACGGCATTTAAACCATTTTGGCTCAAAAAATATTAGTCTTTTGGTTCTCTCTATGGAGCTAGACTTCTTGAACCTCTAACTCATACACCCAGCTTACAGTTGACTAACTTGACATTTGTTAATTATGCTGTCGAGTGTTATGTATCTTCTTGAAAAACATGTTGAATGTCATTTTACTAAATTCACTATGAGGCTTAATGTGTATCTTTTGGGTGTTGAATGAAATACTAGCCGGATATCATTATTAGTGTACATCCTCTAATGCAACATGTGCCTCTACGTATCTTGAGGTCCAAGGGGCTCTCAGAGAAGATTATATTTACTACTGTTGTAACGAATTTATGTACTTGTTGGTATATTTAACATACATATTAAATTGATTTATGCCCTCGTCATCTGACATTGTACATTTTGCACATATTCACCAAATGTGTAATTTGGACACTAGTACTGATTTTTCCCCACTTTCTGATTTCATAAACTTATTACAAGATGATATTGTCCATCGAAAGAGGTTGCAAGACGAGCATTGAAATCTGGCCTGCAACCAGATAAAATAAAAGTTTATGGCCTTTGTGTGCAACCATCATTTGTGAAGCTTGTTTGCCCAAAGGTAAGTGCAGTTCCCCCACCTTGCCCTGGTTGGACTATACATTGAAACATTGAGTCTCTGTTATAATTGTGTATTTATTTTAAATATACAGTAGTTCTTTAAATTATAAATGGTTCGTAACTTCATTCTGTTACCATTTTTATTTTGTTCCGTCATTAGTTGATTTTTTTTGGTGAGAAAAAGAGGATTGTATGGTTGTGCAGGATCATAGGTGAGAGTTAAGAATGTTGATAAGGAAAATGTAGGATCCTTGAGGTTCCAAGTTTAATCTTGGGCACTACATTTTGCACCCAAGGGTGTGGCCTATTGGTAAATGAATTGGTTGAGAGCCATGACGTCTCATGTTTAAATTCCAACGGAGACAAAAAAAATACTATGTGATTCTTTCCATTTGTCCTAGCCTTGGTGGGCAGAGTCACATGACACGTATTGCTGGTGGATGGTGGCAGATATCCCATAGAATTAGTCAAGGTGCGCGAAAGCTGACCTGGACACCATGGTCATCCAAAATTACTAAAAAAGATGTAGGATTATAGAATATGTATATATTTGTCTGCAAGTTTTTGGATAATGTCGAGAATTGAGAATAGAAGTGCAAGCATTCTGCATAGATTCTGAATAGTTATGACATATACTATGTTTAACAGAACACAGTATGGAAGGAGAGGAGAGACTACTATGCCACATCATCAATTGTACTGATATCCAGATTGTAATGTGAATAAGAATGTCATAATATCAGCATGAAATGAATAATTTTCCCTCATTCGGCTCACTAGTTAATATGGATACTTCTAAATTAAGACAACGTCAAACTTATATAGATATAAAATGTGGCAAGACCGGCGACTGCAGTAATTAAATCAGAAGTATTCAGTTTGATAAAAGAATCAAAATGAATGCTTCTGATTTAAGTACTCTGGTCGAGCCACAATTTATATATACATAAGTAATCTGGACGAGCCACATCTACTATATTTATCAGCATAATTTTGATGCCGTCTTGGTCAAGTACGGATGAAAGACTTCTTCTTTTTCAATCCTCTAAAGAAAATAAATTAATATCAATACTAAAAGATTGGCATCTTATAGGACATCTTTCCTATTACTATAAAATAGATGATGTGGAAACACAACAATTTCATAGTTTTCAGGTCCTGCACTCTCCGTAGGAGTCAACATGAAAAGAAGAACGCAAATAGGTGGAGAAAGAGAGAAAAAACAAGTCTAGTCTCTGTGGAATATTATTGAAAAATGTGAGAGTGGGTTAGAGTCCCTCATCGGTAGGGGAATGGAGTGATGAAAATGTGTTCTTTCGGGACTTTCTAAGTTGGTCTCTGTTGTTTTATTATTGTACTTCATGATGATATGGTGTTCCATATACTAGCACTATTCTAGTTTAATCGTCTTAATTTTGACTTGGAATGTAGTTTAAGAGTAGGTGAAGAGTTGAAGGCTGAATGTAGAAATTATAATATATTGGAAGCTGGTCCAATTAGAGTTTACTTCTTACAGAGTCTGATCTTTTATAAGAATAGAAGATTGATATTTTTGGTGCATCTTGAAAGTGATAGACATACCATATTTTCCGTAATGCGTGGAATGCAAATATTTGGTAAGCCAGTGGAGAGAACTTCCAGAATTCAAGTGTGATGCAACCAATCATATCATTTCCATCCTTAATTTGAATATTTACCTTGAAGAATTGGTTCTGTATTACTGATTCTTATCACACCCTATTTTTTTTCCCAGTGTGGCCATTAAATGTTGCTGGGTTGGAACCTAAGTTTGATTTCCCAAGCTCAGCTTCTATTGCCGAGATTGTGCTGCTGAATGAATTTATAAGGAGTTTCCTCTGTGACTACTTATGGTACGTATGAGCACTATCCTTGTAAAAAATAATAACAGATAACTTGTCTCGAATTGATTGTAAACAAAATACATGCTTGGCTCTAGAAATAAGTTAACTTAAACTATTTGAAATGAGATAAACAATTAAATAAGGAAAAATTAACCTGAATCTCGAGATTCTTTATTATGTCAGAATTAGGAAATCTTTCTATACTATTAATCTTGTTAAGAAAGTTCCATCAATGGATATCTCGAGTTGATGTAACTGAGTGACGAGTAAAGTAGAGGAAAGAAACTTGAGTAGTTGCAATGAAAGGGAAAAGATATAAAGATGGTACATTCCATCATCTAGGTTTGGTTGCAATTAGAATATAGCAACATCACTAGATAATTGACTAAACCAACTTCTAGCCTACCAATTAACTTAACTAAGCTCATAAATTATTTTCTACATCACACTATAGTTATGGCTTATCACATTGCTCACCGCCCTTATTCCACTCTTGTTTCTTTCACACCATGCTTAGTAATCCTAAAGTTAGACAGCAAAAGATATTCTTCACACCCAACTTGCACAAGAAGGATTCATGCCAACTCTTTTCTAAGGTCTTAATCAGGATATCTGTCAGTTTCTCCTTTCTGTGAACGTATCGTCTACTAGTAACACAAACCTTGACCTTCTTCCTTATGAATTGACAGACAAAATCCATAGAAAACATTTAGAATATGAATAAAGTTGCATTAAATGTTGACTTCAATTTGGATCTTTAATTTGTTAGATCCACCTTTTTCATTTGCTGCTAAGGTTAATATAATCTTTATCATCTCGATTACTCGATACATTTTAAATAACACTGGAGAAAACATTTCCTGGAGTTGAGCCTTCCTTTCTGCACATCAGCTAATCAGATGATAGTGGAGGCAAAATGAAATTAAACCGCAACGAGAGCAAACTAATTAGCTGGGATGGCTATTCAGAGTCCTTATTTTTGCTATATTGAAGATCACTGTCTTAAATTTGTGTTGCTCAAACTCTTCCATAATCTGCCCTTCTCTTTTCTCTACATTGATATCTTCTTTTGCTCTATATGTTTTTAGATAAACACACGTAATTTCTGGAGATATGAAACTGGGTTCTTTCAGTAGTATGGACAACACCATTAGTTGCTACACTGGGCATGTCATTGACCATACCCCTTGCTATGATCGCTGACATGCTAGTTCATGGATGTCATTACTCTGCAGAGTACATTCTTGAATGCATTCGGGTTTTTCTTCGATAAAACTTCTACATGCTTGGAGTATGTTTTAGGAACTGAGAAAAATTAACATGTTACAAACTCAAGTTCATTAACACCATTCTCTTCTGCTTCTGTTTTCAAAGTTTTCGCTGGATTTGTTATAGCTAACCTATCTGACAAATTTTCATGCCGTAGAAGGTGAGCAGTTTTTAGTCCAAAGTTTTCTTCCCTATGATAATACTATGGTCAAATTGTAATAACAACATTTCAATTTTCAAACTGTATATGGTTTGTTATTTTTTTTAAATGTCTGGAACCCTTCTTACTTCTTTATTATATTGGGGAATTTTTTCTCTTGAACGGCTAACTCCATAAAGGGCTGGTGGGTGGGGGTAGATCCTTTAGCGCCAATGTCGATGAAGCAAAGGTGTCTGTTTATGATATGGAATAGGAAGAGCCAAAAATGGAAGAGATGTTTGTTAAGGTCGTCTTTGATGAAAGCAAAAAAGGAAGCAAGTTTAGCGAATATAGTGATGGATTTTGGTGCAAGTTAATCATCAACTCAAGAAAGCGATTGGCGAATGGGGATAGGCCCAGAAAAGGCATTTCCCCTTAGACGAATAATATGACCACTAGCCTTCAAGCCCATTCCCTGAGACAAGACTTCTACCGCTCTTAGTTCTTGGATCGATCAAGTTTTGAATGACTTTGTAGAAAGATCGTTCCTGTATTTCGAATGTGAAGTCTCCTTCGAACCTTTAGACAAAGGTGCTATTGAGATATTGGGCCCTTATGGTATCTCGCTCACATTTTGACAACTGACCAAACAAATAAGTCAACTTCAAAGTGGATTTGCTGTGCGAAGAGTACGTTATAATCTGTGGTTGCCTGTTGATAGATCTAAAGCTTATGTTGTTCAGGATATTGACCTTTTATCTACATCTTCCTTCGTAAAGTGATATTTTTTTTATGAAGATACTTTCTCAGTGGAACAAAAAAGAAAAGAAAATTGAGTGACTTTTAAAATAATTATTATTAATTGAAACATATATCTACTACTTAACAAATTACTACTAGCAATCTATTGGATCAACACTGTTTGAATTATTACTTTTTCAAAATAGAGAGAATCTATGGATTTTTATTTTTTTTTATTGGCAAAACAATGTTCATAGTTTCTTGGAAAAATTACTGAAATACACGTCTTATGTTTCCCTTATTTCCAATATCCCCTTCTATTTCTAAAAACCTCTAAAATCCCTTATTTCTTTAATGTATCTGGGCTACATATTAATGTATTTGAGCCAGTATTTAATGTATTCGAGCTATATATTATGTATCTGATTTATTTTATAATGTATTCGAGCTACATATTATGTATCCAAGCTAATTTTTAATGTATCCGAGCTACATATTATGTATCCGGTTTGTGTTACTTTTTTAAGGGATTAATGTAATTACAAACTAAAGAAGGATAGATTGTAATTTCATATTAAAATTATGTGATTCCTAAAATTTACCCTAGTTTCTTTACCATCTTAACAATGTATAAATATTTGAATTATTACTTTTGGACCATCTAAAGAGCAAGGACCAACAAAAATGACAAAACCTTGCTGACCATTCCTTGAAGTATCAATTCAAATCGTATGACAAAATGTTGTACTATAAATAAAATATTATCCCATCTCAATTTATGTGGTATCGTTTAATTTAACATAAATTTTTTTTAAAAAAAGAACAGTTTTGAAATTAATTATGTTCTAAAACAAATCTTAGATATTTTTCTGACTATGAATCATTTCATTGAGGTTAATAATTAAATTATTTTTAGTCGGTATAAAATATGACATTAAAGTATATCATATATGTTTGAGACTTAGGAGAATTACTTCTATTTGAGAAAATAAATTTTGTTTTTCAATTAAAGAGTTATTTGTATGGATGCTCACTCGTATTTTGAGAATTGTCTATAAAAATTACCTGTGTTTCTTTTAAAATAGAAGTATCATTCAACTACTTCTATTTTTCTAAAAAAAATATTAAACACGTTAAATACTTTCTTCTTTCTCAACTGGCATTTTATGAAACAAAAGTAATTTTAATATGTAATTGATAGAAATTAACTCCAAAAATTTAAAAATATAGATGATGGAGAAACATACAATTTCATTTTTGAAAATTATTCTAAGAGAAATAAAATCTCAAAAAGAATGTAAATCAACTATTTATAAAAAAAAATTGTGAAGGGTAGATTTGAACATAGGACAAATTAACATAGTAATATATTATTCCATCTATTTCAAGTTTGAAAAATAGTCTTTAAAAAACGTCTTGTGAAATTCATTCACAAAAGTTTCTAACCCTTGTCCGCTCCTAACGTATATATTACTTCACATTTGAAAAAAGTCTTGTGAAATTCAACGTATATAACAGTTTTCTTCTTCTTCTTCGTTTTCTTGATTAGGGTTTAAATTTTTTATCGTTTCGAGTGTGATGATGAAGAGAAAAGCAATGGCTGGAATCCATCAGAGAATTGAATGCTGGAGCGGCCAAGAAACGACAGGAATTTTCTAATATCTCAAATCATCAACTATCTCTGCTCGTATACTCGATTTCTCATTCCTCCAAACTTGTGAGTGTTTCTCTGTTTTTGGTCTCGGTTTATTGTGTGTATTTTTTTTTCTACCGTAGGAAAATAATTGGAGTATTTGTGAATTTTTTTTATTACTGGCTCGATGATTCACTTTTGTATGTTGGTTATGGGGTTTCTTGTATAAATTTGTGTATGCAAGGGAATTGTAGGTGGGTTTTGTGATTTTTTTTCTGGGGTTTTATTCTAGGATTAAATAAGTAAAATGATTTAAGTTACAGGTAAAAATTAAAGTTGTGAAAATCAAGTGAAGTGATTTGAGGGTTTCTGATATGAGGGGATTTACGGGATTTTTTTTTTTGGTCGAGATTGTGATAGTTGGAAGTTGAATTCTTCACTGTTTTTAGCAGGAAATGCTTTAGTTATCAAGGGATTTGTTTAATCTTTTTAAAAATTATGTTTGAGTTAATTTTCTTTTAATGGTTAAAAAGTATAAGAAACTTATTTTAGTAATTAGTTGTTATAAGGGATCTTTTTTTCCTTAAGTAGTAGTAAATTCATTCCATGACATTTTCTTATCATTAATATGTCACTTGTACCAGCTATATTATTGTTTGGTTCTGCCTAGATAGAGTCATATGGGTGATGAGTGTGCACTTTCGTGTTGTGGTGTCTGTATTGAATGTTGTCTGAGTGAGGCGAAGCGCTCAAATGGTTGCACCTAGCTCCAGATTTTAGCTGCCAAAGCGAGGCTTTGACACTATGCTAATGTTTATAAGTAGTGACTTCTCTAATGTAATTTTTTTGAGTGGTTTGTTAGTTTTAATACTTGCCAATTCCACATTCTCTTTGGTCTTTTGCTGAAGGGTTGTAATAGGTACAACTCCTCCATGACATTAGTGCTTCCCTGCGCTATAGTAGCAAGATATTTAAGGAATAAAAAAAGAAGGTTTATCTGAGAATCGACATTGAGAAATTTCAGGACTCGGCTCTGGAACCTGTTTACCTTGTTGAACTGTTTATATGATTTCCCAACATCTTATATGAAAATTAAGTTCCTAAAGGTGTTATCTCCGACTTTCAGGTTGATTGATTAGAAACTTAGGCCCTCTTATCTATTTTCCCACTCATGATGTCCACATTAATAAGCACCATATGTTTTATTAGCAAGGAGCTTCAATGAGAAAGAAGCTAAGCAGAGAGGTGGTTGTCTTCATTTTAATTCATTGATCCCTTTTACCTAGCATGATCAGTTGGCTTTTGATTAGTCATCCATCATTAGAACTGAAAAAAATGATTTTTTTGAGTTTGATTGCTCAACATGGATTAAAATACTTCAAAATTTCCCGAATCGGTCATTTTAAATGTGATGCCTTTTCTTCCGCTCGTTCCTCGCTATTGTTGAATATAGGTGTTCCTTTTCTCATCTTTATTTTCTTGATTAATTTGTGAAACTTCAGCATAAATTGTTTCCTTTTAGTATAGTGATTTATTTATTCAGAACCATGTACATGCCTCAGGATCAAGATTGATGGGATAAAACGAGACCTTTGGTTCGTACCTTTTCATTCCCGTATTGTGAAAGGTTGGAGAGACAACTACCCTTATTAGGCACGAAGTATAATATTTGATAACTACTCTACCCAACTATATTTTTGTTGTGTCTTCTTTTTGTTAAATATATAAATCAAATTGTTTAAGTGCATTTTTCTAACATTGTTTTTTTTAAAGCGGGCGGGGAGGGGCCCCTCAAGGCGGACGGGGCGGGGGCCTTCGGGGCGGACGAGGCGGGGGCCTTCGGGGCGGATGGGGCGGGGGGACTCGAGGCACAACGCCTTGAGGTCTGTAGGGAAAGGGGGTCTTTAGGGCATGGCCCATCGAGGCGGGCGAGGGTTCTTGGGGCACGACGCCTCGAGAAAGGTGGGGTGAAGGACCTCGAGGCACTGTGCCTCGAAGTGGGTAAGGCTGGAGACCTCGAGGCACGAGGGGGTGGGGGCCTCAGGGTCGAGGCAGAGGGAGGGGCCTCTGGGTACGACGGTGCCTCGAGGCGGATGGATGGGGGACTCAGGACACGACGGTGCCTCGAGGTGGGGTGGTGGGGGTCTCAAGGCACAATTATGCCTTGAGGCGAGAAGTGGGGGCCTCGGGGCACGATGGTGCCTTGAGGAAGGGGTTGGGGGACCTCGAGGCATGACGGTGCCTCGAGGCGAGGGTAGAGGGGTCGGGCAGGGGTGGTGGGGTTCTCGTGGTACGACGATGCCTCAAGGCGGTCGTGCCTCTAGGCGGGGGGTGGGGGTCTCGGGGCTTGACAGTGCTTCGAGGCGAGGGTGGAAGGGGCATCGGGGCACGACGGTGTCTTGAGGCAGGTGTGGTGGGGGACTCGGGGCAGGACGGTGCCTCGAGGTGGAGAAGGGGGACCTCTGGGCACCACGGTGCCTCGAGGCGGGGGAGAGGGTCTTCTTGGGGAACGACGGTGCCTCGAGGCGGGAGGGAGGAAAGCCTCGGGGACCGACGATGCCTCGAGGTCGGGGGAGGGGGGGAATCGAGGCACGAGCAGGGGGGACGGGGGCCTCGGG
>JAJOOS010010119.1:0-12238 GCA_029582725.1 Solanum chiquidenum | reverse complement strand
ATTAGGGATTCTTAGTTTGAAGCTCTTTGTCCATAAGTTTTGGGATTTATACCAATTGCGTATATTCATTAATAGGTGTTCTTTAGAGATTTAGTCTTCATAGATTCAGTGTTGTAACAACATTATGATTTATTATTCATCAATACATGTTTATAGTACGTTGCTAAAGTATTTTTGGGCTTCCATTCAAGGCTTGTATTCTCCTTCTGACCTTCCAACACCGAGCATGTGTCAGACTCTATGCATCGTGTTATCTTGTGTTGGTAATAAACAGTGGTATGTGCCACTTTTCTAATTGAATCTTATCTAATAAAGTAAGTTAGTGTTACAATCAACAAATATTGCCCAAGATTAATTATTCAAGAAGAGATTTTTTTAACAACCATGTTCTTCATGGAATATGATTGTCCATGTTATGTTAATATTATATGTTCTTCTCTATAACTACATTTCGATATAACAACCAAAAAGTGTCGGGACAAAGTATACTATTATAGAGAGGTTTGACTGTAATAGCTAAAATGAAGTAAAGAAATTAATCTTACTGGATTTATCTCACGGAGGTCAATGATGAAAGGGAAAGTCATCCATGTCTTTTGAATCTACTCAATTCAATTGACTTCCAAGTCATATAAGCTTTCTAGTTTTGACTGTTAAAAGTCTATAGTCATTTTCTCATAGCAAGTTTTGACTTCATTCAAATTACTTTTTCCTCATTCACCATTTTTCCACCACTAAATTTTGATTTTCCACTGTTGTTCTTTGTTCTTGAAAGAATAACTAGTCATTTTCATGTATACCTCTTAACAGTAAAACACGCGTTTACTTTTCAAAACTATGGAAAACAGATATTGAGCCGATTCTTCTGAATGATGGAGGAGAGTTCTGATAGATTGATGATGGTCAGTACAAAAATAATCAAATTGTTGATGAAACATTACTGTAATAGCTGTTAACTTTTTCCTGTAGGCATCATTGCATTTTGCAAGACCTGCACAGTGACAATTATAGAACTTGTGCTGGAGTATAACATGCAGAAACCTCACATATTTTCACCTTTATTGTTCTAAATTCTAGTGGCTATGTGTTGTATTCTTCTATTTGTTCTGCTAAACTAAAAGAAGCATCCTCTTTGTTTCCTCTCTTGCAGTTGCTTTCAACCAGCCTGCAAATATCAGGTAACACAAGTTAAATTCAATACAACATACCCTGTGTGACCTATAGGTCACGAGTTGAGCCATGAAATGTGCTTGTGTCAGGGTAGGCTACCTACATCAGACCCCCTTTGGGATGCGGCCCTTCCTCAAACCCTACGTGAACACATGATGCTTCCTACACCGGACTGTCCTTTTTTTACTGACTTCCTATTCTCTAGGGGGGAAAGTTGAACTTTTACCTGTTTTTGCTGGTGCTATTGGCACTCATACTTTTCTTGATGCTTCTGCAATACTTATTCTCTTTTATAACTACATACATAATCTTCCACCAGTCCTTATTCACAGATTTCTCTGATTCATCAACCGATGTTTTCGATGAAACTTTTGAGTAGTTCTTTGTTTTTAGTTTCTTCTTGCTACCTATAGAAGCAGGAAGGAACATTTTCAGTAAGAAAACCCCACTATCCATGCTTTCACTTCTTGATATTTGACTCCTTTTCAAAGTTTTCTCTGTTGTGGCATTCTAGCCTTTTGATTTTTCCCTTCTACTATTGGTAGCCTGTTGGTAATCAGTGACATGTGACTATCAAATGTATAAGTGTATTTTTAATGGTATAGGAAAAATAATTCTTTATATCAATGTGAAGATTGCTTTTTTTGGTTTTTACTTTGAAGTAGATGTAGCAGAATAACTACTAACAATCCCGCTTCGTTGTACTAACCCATATTATTGTAGTTCTTTCCCTTTGATATCTATCATAGTCTATTGTCTACTGTGTTTAATTATGATACTATTTGGTTGTTGTAGGCTTTGCACTGCCTCCCTTATTAGTTGTTATGTTTTCTACACTGTTTTCTTCTTCAAGTCAACTCCCTTGATTTGTTTTTTGAGTTCTCATACTTCTATCTATGAATGTTTGTTTTCTTGGTATGCAACCAAATCTTTAGGAAATTAGTTTGTATTCTCCCTTATTTGGGAAACTATGGACAGTTAATCAGTACAACCAGCTCGGTTGTTCTGTGAAGTGTGCAGTGGAGACCATTTCAAAGAAATGATACTCTTCTGACCAACACTTAAGAACACTCACTACATAAAAAAATGATCATTGAATTAATTGCCGCTAAATATGTATTTTTAGCGGCAATTAGCACTCTTTGTATATGTCCCTAAAGCCTTTAGCGACATTGGTTCTAATGGCACTTAACTAATGTCGGTAAAGACTTTAGCACTCTTTATTAATGTCAATATTTAATGCCGCTAAATGTTGTTTTTGTTGTAGTGACTCCCTTTTTAGGGTGAAGAATTTCCAAGATGGTGAGTTTCAACGGTGACTTAATAATTCATGTTTTATAGCATGTGATTACGTTGTCGACTAGTGAAACAACTAGAATGAATCTTGGAAGAAGGGCGTGGTCTCGATTGACCTTTTTCTTTCAAATACTTATTTTAATTTTATATGTTGAGTCTTTTTTATATCTTTATACAACATATCAAGATCTAAGTTTTTTGTTATCTGCATCTACATCTAGAAGTTCTACTTGTTGTGTAGCAGCATGCATAACTTGCATTTGTGCCTATGATACTAGAGTGAATTTGTAAAAGGAAGATGGACCATCAAATTGAATCTTAATAAGGTTCCTAGAGTGTGTTGCAGTATTTAATTTTTGACATCTTAATATGCTTTGTCTACCATTTTAGCTATTGTTTCTATTAATATAATTATTTTTGTTAACATAAGCTACTACTTGGTATTTTCATAAACTTCGTAGGATTTAAAACTTGTTGGGGAAACATTCTCTGTATATGGAGGAGATTATAAAAACAGTGATTAGTGTTTGAAGAATCGGACCCCCTTTCTCATTCTAGAAAATAAGAATATATATACATGGGATTGAATCTCCTATTCCTAAAATCTTTCCTAAAGATATTATGAGAATATCTTATTCCTATAATATATCATAGAATATTACATTTCTCACAAAATTAGATACACAATCTAAAGCTACTATATTTACACAGATCTTTGCTTAATAGAGATGAAATGCGAGAATAAAACATGTGAGGCATGTAAGAAGAACTGCATATTGAATCTTGGAAAGAGGGCTCATTCTTTCTTTAAAGTAATGAGTAACGAACATTGCATACGAGTTTTGGTAAAGTATGTTTCTTTGAGTATGCTTGGTTTCTCGACTTAGTTTAATTGTTCTCATTTTCAACGTATAGATTGATTTAAAAGTTGATATACGGGAGTTGTTGCACCCCCTCCCTCTTTAATTTCTCCAATCTCTTTTCAATTGTTTCACCTAAGTCTGTTCTAACAATGTCACACCTGACAGATCAAGAAACTGATCTAGAGGACTCAATTGGACGTCTATGGAGAATAAAAAGTGAACCACTATGGTTACACACTATTCACCTGCGTAGACATCCAATAGAGTCCTCAAGATCAGTTACCTGATCAGTCCGGTGTGAAACTGATATAGAAAACCTTGGTGGAAAAAATGGAAAGGAAATTGCAAAAACTAAAACGAAGAAACACCACATGAATTTGCTATATTTGCAATAGAATTTCATACTCAAATGTACATTTACTTTACAAAAGAGAATTTTTTAAATTTAAACTCCAGAATAAATGTATCATTTTCAAAAAGATCAAGAAAATAAAAATAATAATTGCAAAAATATAAGCATAAGATAGAAACAATCAACATAAAAATATTAACTTTTCTTTTTGTCATTGAAAGAAATAAAAGGATCTGTAGAGAAACTATAAGAAAATAAAAGGTAGAAAATGAAGAGAAAAGATAATTTTTCTTTATAAAAAGAGTGAAGAGCTAGAAAATAACCAATAACAATAGGAAAAAAATTATAACAAAAAGATTGTTTTACTGGTATAGAAACCAGAAGATAAAAAAGGAAAAAGGATAATTTTTCTTGCTGAAAAAGTGAAGAACTGGAAAATAACCAAATAGAACATGAAAAAGATTATAAGAGAAAGTTTGTTTCACTGGTATAGAATGAACAAATGGAATGATTATTTATAATCAAAAAAATATTTGAGTTTTGGAAAGTTATTTATTAATTAGGTGAGAATCTAATTACTTAATTATAGTTTAGTAATTAAATATTATTTCGACATAAATGAGTAAATATTTTACATATTACACACCAAAATCAAATAAGACAATAATTATTCTACTAGAAAATCTTGGGACCCAAGTATCATTAGTAAGTAAGTAGTAAAGGTAAAACTACAATTGCTCTACAACAAAAAAATAATATTGGAATATTTACAATGCATATAAAGAACTTCGAAGAAAATTTTAAATATGAACTAAGGAGACTTACAAAAATCAAAACTTATAAAATGTATTGTATCCTTAATTTAATTTAATTCTTTTTACAGTTCTATTTAAAAAACCATAACTATAACAACCCTCTTGGTCATTATTTTTTTTTGCATGTTTTTCCTATTTTATCCATTTTAGTAGCTTTTGTATGATATTTGTGATATATGGGTGACATGATTTTTAAGGTGATCAGACAAGTAATGAATGGGTTTCTAGTTTTGAAAATTTGAAGTTTGACCAAAGTCAACAATTCAGGTCAATGACTCAAATCAAATTTCAACAGTTTTGTTGCGTTCAGAAGGTAATTTGTGACTTAGTTGAGCAGTTATTTGGGTCCTGAGGCATTCGAGAGTGATTTTGGTTTTGAGTTAGATTTTTGAAAGTTTAAATCGAACCCTAATGGCAGTACGTAATGTGGCAGTATCACTCATTAGCAATGCAAATTTCAATATTGTAAAGTCTGTTATTACGAAAAAGTAGATGTTGAAGGAGAACATGGTTTAACTTCTATATACATATGCGGGCAGTTCACATGTTTACCTTACGAAGACCTACAAGTTCATCTCCTAAACTTTTTGGAAATCGCTAACACATACATTACTCAAGCAGTCTCTAAAGAGTATATAATTAAGATTCACTGTGTATGTAAGATTCATCCACAGGTCGTAACCTAATCTACGAGTCGTAAATTGGGCTAGTAGAAATGAGACTTAAAATTTCATCATGAATCCCACGGATGTGATCTATGGGATTATCACAATATTAGTATTATTAGTTTATCAACAAACAATTAGATAAGAGTATTACTTATTACCGAGCTAACATAGGTATGAAGGCTCATATGTCAGTTTAGGAATAAGACCTTTAGTACAAATCTTTAAGTCCTAGAACTACGTGTCACCATCGATTTTAAGGGTCACATATCAAATCAGGACTAACACCTTAGTCCTTTATAAGCGTCAGCTTAGTGGTACCACAATAGCTCAGATCAAACCTTTATACCATGGCAAGGTATATTGAGTGTTTTTATGGGGATTATACATTAAACTGTATGTTTAGCTCACATGGTTATATGTCTGTTATTAGTACCTCCCACAATCCAATCTCATATTATTGCATTGACCTTATATTTATTTATTCCAAGTTTAGTACCTATCAATTGAATGTTGATTTACTTGGTCATTGCATGAGCTCATATTTTTTAGTTCCATGTTCAACATCTCGAATTTATCATGTTTAGTTTATTTAAATATGGTTCATATCTCTCATACTTAGTACATTCAAAGTACTGACCGCATACTCTTTGCGCTGTATTATTTTATAATATAGGTTTGGATGCTTAACATCCATCATGCGGTTAGTACGACTTCTAATCAGCTCAGTAGTACTTTTGGTAAGTCCTCAACTTTCGACTACAACCCTTATATTTATTTCAATTATTTAGTCTTTCAGTTTTCAAACAACTTGAGTTAGCTGGGGGTTTTCCTAGTAACTCATCTAAGTAGAGGCTTCAAGATAGATAGTTAGATATTAGTATTGGTCGTCACTCAAGAAAAATAATGTACAATATTACAATCGCAAGTGTCATCACTAAATCAAGTCATGTCCATTAACTTTTATTAGCCTCATGGTTGACCGCTAGCCTCTTACCATGCATTTACATATCCTCTAAGTTCAGTTATCAACTGGAACTATCACTCCCCGAGGCTACCCCCTGAACGCGGACACAGGACGTAGGATCACAAGTGACACCAAGCTAACCCTGCTGGAATAATCATAAGCGTACTAAAGATAACTGAATAATAAAAACTGTGCGGAAGTTATAATCATAAATAAAATAAAAAGATGGGGGAAAATACCATATACTATAACTGAGATATATGAAAACTGATGAGTTTAATACAAGGAAAATATTAACTCATAACCAGGTTGAATCTAACTATGTCTGAAAATAGCCTCTAAACTGACTAGAAATGTTGGGACATATCCCAACTAAGTCTAGCAAAACTGAAACTAAAGGACTAAAAATACTGAAAACAAACTCATGACTATTGTCCTCGGAGAATGAGGACTCACCACTGATTCTCCTGAACTGGAGATTGGGAACCGATCTAAGCGTGATCTGGATGCTGAGAACCTGAACCTACATCACGAGAATATGTAGCGCACGTATGCGTCAGTACTTGAAAGGTACTGCGCACACATGATAAAGTAAAGTTGTATAAGACATATAACTGAACAAGAAATAAAACAAGTATTATTTGCATAAGATGAGTTACTGAATCTGAACTAACTGAATGAAATGACCAATTTATAACTTGTTGACTGAATACTTAATGGACTGTAAATGTCAGAACTGTGGGAGCTACTAATAACCGACAATAAAACCACATGAGCTAAATATGGAGTCCAATGTATATGCCTCATCGAGAGGACCCAATATACCCTGTCAAAGGTATAGAGGCATGCTGACGTGATCACTGAAACGATTCCCACAAAAGGGACTTACAACCTATGTGTCTCGTAGTTCTGGGACTATTTGGGTACGATGAACCCTAGTCCAACTCGGTATTATGCTACTCCCAATGGATTAAGTAATTAACACATTATGACTGAATTTCTGTAAGGTACTGGATAGCTCAAACTGAACATGCAAACTGAGTATGCAATAATTCAACTGATAGTGATACATTAATAACTGAGGCATGTATAACTGAATAACTGAAATATCTTACCTAGCATGTGTAATTCAAGAACTAAAGAAATACATAGCTAGGGTTCTAGAATTCATGCAATAAACTGAATATGAACATACTAATCTAATTTGGATCATTCTAACAGCTAAGAACCCAATAATTCTAACATCCAAGAAACCCTAGGTCTAGTCATAGTAAGGGAATCAAGAAACTGACTGAAAACTAGGAACCCACTAGTGAAATCCCACATACCTGGTGACGAATTCCACGGAGAAATCTTTCGATCTCGGGGCTAGAACTGGAGGAAACTTGATGCGTTCTTGAACTTAGGGTTGGTCGCATCTTTCTCTCCTTTCGCTTCTAATTTTCTAAGTTTTGATTAAAGATCTGACTTGGGTAAGTTCTAGTTATGTTTCTAGGCTTAAACTGACTAAAACCACGAAATTTAGGGTTAAAACGACGTAGTTTAGGTGTCCAATGAAAAAGGAAAAGACCGAAATAACCCTGACTTGAACTGTAGATAGGCTGACCGCCGCCACCTTCACGGACTCTGAAAGGGACCACGGACCATGAAGTCGGTCCTGGTCTGGACTTGTTGACCACTAGCTGAGGGTCTGAGTCCACTTGCCCTACCACGGCCCGTGTGAAGGACCACGGATCGTGAAAGTGTCTGTGATCTCCACTTAGGTTGTGGTCTGGAGGGACTGGCTAGGGGGCTTACTGGTAAGGCTCCACGGACGCCCCCACGGGTCGTGTGAAAGACCACGGACCGTGAAGGTCCGCGTGGTCCTCACTTAGGCATGGGGGGTCTAAGGGGCTGGCTAGGGAAGTTCACTGCCTCGACTCTACGGGCGCCACCACGGCCCGTCATTAAGACCACAGACCGTGAAGGTGCTCGTGGTCTGATTTCTGGGCTTGGTGACTTCCAAGTCAAGACTACGGGCAGGTCTACGGACCGTGGACCCTATCATGGTCTGTGAACCCTGTCGTGGTTCACTGCTTCAGGTATATTTCTGCAAAAATTTTCTGGGTCTAGTTTTCGAGGTGTTACAGAAACCTTGCCCTTTCTTGTGTCGTTTACTTCTGTAACACCTTGATACAAAAAAGAGAAAAAATTAGTCCTTCAAAAAATCTGGTTCCAGAACAGACGGACGCCACCAATGATTTGGTCTGGCACACCAACCGTGGGTAGGCCAGTCTAGTTTTCCTAAAATGTCAAGTTCTAGTACTTTTTTGATGGTTCACCAGGACGGTCCGTCATCTAATCCACGAGTCGTAGGTTGGTCTCATATGTTAGTCTCAGACTTGATAGAACTTTTAAAGAAAATATCGATTGAACCACGGAGGCAATGCACGGTCCGTCATTTGATCCACGGATCGTACATGGGTCCCGTCATCCGATGGCCTAGAGATCAAGTCTATGAAACCATCGACGGTCGACCAGGATGGTCCATAGGTCAATCAATGGACCGTAGGTCGCCACCGTCGATGGTGTCGATAGTTATTTTGAGAAGGGATTTTGAGTCTTTTCCTAATTATTGTAGGCTAATATTATATCAATATGTCCTTCACTTAAAGACCTATATAAGTGTTTTAACCCCCAAATCTTCCCAATTGAAATCATTTTTTCAAATTCCAAAAAGAAGAACAAGTCTTCCTCTAAAATATTTCTCTCTCTAGAAGTTGAAGAAGAAAGCTAGGGTTAGCAAGTCAAGTCTCAAATTCCACCATTGAAGTCAAGCTTTTGGGATTGAGGTATGATATTTTTCATCCACGTAGCCCTTTCCTCCATGGAGTTCCTAAATTCTCCAATTTACAAAGCTAGAATTCCCCAACTGAGTTAAGGTTTTCTTCCATGTCTTGGGTTCTTTTCAATGTTGATTTACTTAATCAATTTATGAACTTTTATGCATGAATTGATATAATCTCATGATTTTAAGATGAACTCCCATGAACTCATGTCTAACCCATGTTTTCTAGATATTGATGATTGAAAGTGGATTTTAAACTATGAAAGGTGAATTATGAAATTATGCATGTTCTTATGAAATTGATGAGATATGGTGTAGATTTCTTGAGAAATAAAAGCATATATGTTGTTATAGTAGTTAATTATTGTGAAAGGGTTGCTCACATAACTACTTTATGCATGAATGTGAAAGTTTTTCTCAGATAAAGAATTCTAAGGTTGAAAGGCCTTCTCACCTATAATCATATATATATATATATATATATATATATATATAAAAGAGAACCTTAGGCCTACATGGCACCACCACAAACAAGAATTCCCTTTTAATTTATTTATTTTCAAAACTAGCCTTCCCCTTTCATGAAAAGTTGTGACATTTATGAAATGTTGTGACTTTTATGAAAAGTTGCGACTTTAATGAAGAGTTGCGATTTTTATGAAGAGTTGCGACTTTTATGAAAAGTTGTGACTTTTATGATAAGTTGCGACTTTAATGAAGAGTTGCGACTTTTATGAAAGGTTGTGACCTTTTCGATGGGTTGTAACTTTTTCAAATAGTTGTAACCTTTCCAATAAGGCACAATAAAAAATTATTCACATTACCCTTTGTTGTCTATAAATAGAGGGATTTTCTCTCATTCTAAAACAACAAAAATTATGAACCTCTTCTTCTTCTTCCTAATTAAACATTTGTGTACTTTGCTCATGTTGAGTGGCTCACTGACGTCATTGCTTATGTTACAAATCCTAGTATGTATTTTTACAGTCATTAATTTATGCTTATGTTATTAAGGATAAATGATAAGATGTAATTTTCATTTTCCTTTATATTATTAATTTTTGTTACTACGTAATCTTGTATGTAAGAGAATATGGTGTTTTAATTTTAATGACTGATAGATTAGCAGTATTATTTTATAAATTCTGTAATATTAAATTCCCGCTCGAAGCGCGAGTAATTTTACTAGTGAATTAAAATAAGAAGCTATTCTAAAAATGAGGCGAGCGATGATTACCCATGACCTCTAATGAAAGATACGATGTGATTACCCATGTCACATGATGTAAGGACAAGAGGTGATTACCTATAATCCTTTAAAAGATAAGATGATATGACTAAGAACTATTCCATGGAAGGTAAGCTTAGTACCTAGTGGACAAGTGGCTATCACCCGTGTCCCATAAATATGTGCCAACATAGGATTGTCTAGATAGACTTTAGCTAGTGGATCCACATAAGCTAGAATTCATGGCCCTTACCTTGGCAAGTGGGACAACCCTTTTCGGTGTAGGAGACACCGGATTTCATGTTAATAGCTCACATGGTCATATATGTCAGTTAAGGCTACCTCCCACAAGCAAGCTACGATGGACTAAGGTTACTTCAAGAAGTATCTCATATGTGTTTTAAGATGATGATTATGGGCATTGACCATGTTTTATGATTCATGTATTTAACATCTTATTTCACGTTTTAGCTTGATCATTGCATACCTTGAAAAATATATCTCTCTTTAAGTATGTATTCGAATGTTTTATACATGGCTATCATACTTGGTACATATTTTGTACTAACACATACTCTTGCCTACATTTTTCCCAAATGTAGGGTCCGACCTTACAGATTCACACCTTCGTGGCTAGATATCATATAGAAGCTTGGAGATTGGTGAGTCTTCATCACTCGAGGACCGAGCTTGATTTTTCCCTTTTGTCTTTACTTTTAGTTTTGGAACTTGATGTACGAGCTACACCCCGATAAACTTTTATGTACTAGATGACTTTGAGACGATGTTTAGACTTCCGTTTTCTCTATAAAAAAATTATATGTTGAAACTGTATTTTTAATCTTTTATTCTATTATCTTGTATGATGAAAACTAAGTGGCTTGTATGGGGCCTCTCGGGGTCTTATACGTCATGTTACGCCTAGGGGCTACCTTGGATCGTGACAATTTTAGTCGGAGATAACGACATTTAATTTACTTTATCGAGATACCAATTTGAATCAAGAGATACCAATTGCAACCCATACAAGCAAGCAACAGACCGTATGAAAATATTGAAAGAATTGGTAAAATTTCCTAGAATGCTTCATAGCTTCACGAAGATTAAATGTGAATGTCAACACACCAATTATAGGACTGTATTTTACATTTGCTCTTCTACTAAAGACTGGTAACCGAGGCTCTGATACCAAATTTTCACGACCCAACTACCAGGTCATACAGAAACCTACTCTAATACTTAGATAGGAGAACCCACATCATCCAATTAAAGAACATGAAATGTGGAAGTAAGCAGAAACATAATATATCACCTTAATAAAATAACAAAAACAATCTCGACCTTGATTACAATGAATTTTAAAAAAAATATACAATGAGAACCCTCCAAGGGAACTAGTTTAAGTAAGTACAAAAGCTTCTAAGAGATTACAAAAAAAAAAGAAAAAGAAGACAACTCCCACACTAAGTAAGAGAGGAGTTGAAGCTGTCGGAGATCACCATCGTCGTCACCTAGAAAGCATCACTGATCCTGCAACCATACTATATCAAGTGATATAGTAAGAGTAGTACCAGTACAAATAACACGTACTTATAGGCATCAACGGCCAACCCGAATCCACCACACAACTTGAAGTCATACAACCCTGACCCTTTAACAACATTACTTATTAATAGGTATACCAACCATGAACCCATATACTCTATTCCAACCTTCATTCCCCATTCCGTTTCCAACTCCAGCATTAGGATCCATTCAACCCCCTTAGTTTTGTCGCAACCTAACCTCCCCCACCGTATCACATGAAGGCTTTCCAAGCCTATCCATCTTACCAAACACTAGAATTACCTTAATGATTATAATGCAGAATTCAAATCTACCAACTATCTCTATTAACCGGTCCGTCACTGTAACGACTCGGAAAATGATAAGTTAAGCAAGAGCCTATGACTTTGTGTTGACTTTATAATGAGGTTCTATGAGGGGTTTTTATGTAATTTCGTTTTAATTGTGTTACATCCGACAATTTAAAATGAATATGAAGAAGCTTGAAAT
>JAJOOS010010117.1:0-24353 GCA_029582725.1 Solanum chiquidenum | reverse complement strand
TCGTACCACAATAATCTTCTATAAAAGCGATAACTAAAAACTAAAAACAACTATGGACCCAAATCTTGATTTCTTCGTACATATTTTAATCGACCTATAATAAATATTGTTTTAGATTCACTCTTATATTCAACTGAATTAGAAAATATAAAACAGAAATAAAAACATTTTCTTTTCTTCCTTCTATGAATACTAAAAAAGATAAAGAATACTAAAACTTTAAACATTACTTAAGATTCCTCGTATATTTTAGTGAATTGAAAAATGTAAATAGACAAAAGATGAGTTTATGTCCAAATATAAGGATTTTTAAAAATAATCAACATTCGACAATATAAATAATGTGTTGAATAAGAGAATTATAAGTTTATGTCCACACTTAACGGACTATTTTAGGTTTTTAAAATAATAATCAATAGTAACGATGTACTGAGTAGGAAGACTATTTGTGTACTCATATATTTAAGGGACAATTTTTAGTTTATATCCAAACTTAAAAGGACTATTTTAAGTTTTTTTTTTTTATAATCATCGATATTAATGATGTCCCGAGTAGGGTGATTATAAGTGTTTTTTCATATATCTGGGAATGATTTTGTGTTTATGTTCAAATTTACGAGATTATTTTTAGCTTTCTTAAAAATCATTGATATTAATGATGATTGGTCAGAGGAGTATTAGTGTGCTGCCAAATACTTGAGGGACGATTTTGAGTTAATGTCCAAACTTGAGGTAAAAAATAATCTTTGATACTAATGATGTTTGTGTAGGAGGACTATAATGGTTCTATCATATATTTAATGGGCGATATTAGACTTTTGTTCAAACCTGAGGGATTATTTTGGATTTTCTAATAATCTTAAAGGACTAGTTTGTATTTTTTTTAATAATCGTTTCGTATAGAAGAAGTGTTCTATCATATATTTATGGGCAATTTGAGTTTATGTCTAAACTAAGGGACTACTTTAAGCTTTTTAAATAAATATTGATACTAACGATGTACTGAATAGGAGGACTATAAGTGTTCCACCATATATTTAAGGGACGATTTTGAGTTTTAAACTTAAGAGACTATTTTTGGATTGTAAAAAAATATCATTATCAACAATGTGTAGTATGAGGACTATAAGTGTTTCACCTTTTTTTTTTGAGGGACAATTTTGAGTTTACGCCCAAACTTGAGCTAGAGATTATTTTGAGTTTTTTAAAATATTTTTTGAAACCAACGAGGTTCTTGTAGGAGGACTATAATTGTTCTATCGTATATTTAACGAGTGATCTTTATTTTTTCTTTGAACTTAAGGGACTATTTTGTATTTCTTAATAATATTCGATACCAACGAGGTTCGTGTAGGAGGACTATAATTGTTCTATAGTATATTTAATGGGAGATTTTAAATTATTCTTCAAACTTAAGGGACTATTTTGTATTTCCTAATAATAGTTGATACCAACGAGGTTCATGTAGGATGACTATAATTGTTTTATAGTATATTTAACGGGCGATTTTAATTTTTTCTACAAACTTAAGGGACCATTCTGTATTTTCTAATAATCTTCAATACCAACGATGTTCATGTAGGAGGACTATAATTGTTCTATCGTAGATTTAACGGATGCTTTTTAATATTTCTTCAAACATATATAAGGGGCTATTTTGTATCTTCTAATAATATTCGATACCAACAAGGTTCGTGTAGGAAGACTATAATTGTTCTATCATATATTTTAGAGGCGATTTTAAATATTTCTTCAAACTTAATGGACTATTTTATATTTTCTAATAATCTTCGATACCAACATTGTTAGCGTAGGAGGACAATAATTGTTCTATCATATATTTAATGGGCAATTTTAATTTTTTCTTCAAACTTAATGGACTATTTTATAGTTTTTTAATAATTTTTTATACCAATGAGATTCGAGTAAGAGGACTATAATTGTTATATCATGTATATAATAGTCATTTATTTTTTTCTTCAAACTTAATGGACTATTTTGTATTTTCTAATAGTATTCAATATCAACGAGGTCCGTTTAGGAGAACCATAATTGTTCTATCATATATTTAACGAGCGATTTTAAACTTTTTTTCAAACTTAAGGGACTATTTTGTATTTTCTAATACTTTTCGATACCAACAAGCTTCGTTTAGAAGGACCATAATTGTTCTATCCTATATTTGACTGACAATTTAAAACTTTTATCAAAACTCAAGGGACTATTATGTATTTTCCAATACTTTTCGATACCAACGAGATTTCAGTACTAGGACTACAACTATTCTATATCATACTTAACGTGCGATTTTGAGTTTTTCATTAAAACTAAAGGACTATTTTGTATTTCCTTATAGTTTTCGATATGAACAAGGCTCGTTTAAAAGGACCGTAAATGTTTTATCCTATTTTTAACGGGTGATTTTATTACTTTTTTCAAACTTAATGGATGTGCTTGTAATTATTTTGTACTAATCTCGTTCAAAACAAAGTAAAAATACATTAAAGTTAATTATTTTTAAGTAGTTGAGGGGTGAGAGTAGTAATTAAGAAATAAATAAGTAAATAATGACAAAATGAATTAGCCACGTTGCAGTTAACTCCAGGAAAAATACACAGGAAAAACAATACCAGTGAGTTCATAGTTTTTTCATAAGAGCAAAAAACATGTGTTAATGCTTCAGTTTTTTTTGAGGTAATCAACTATTTCTCTCTCTAGTTTTCATTTGCAATTCTTGATCAAGCTCAATTTGGGTTAGTTTTTCTGCTTCTTTTGATGGTTTTAATCGGAATTTTCAGTTTTTTTTTGCTTTATAGACGTGTTTTTTTTTGGTCGGTTACAAAAAAAAAAATCTTGCTAATTAATCTTTGTGGAAGTGCAGCATTTGGTTAGAAGAAGTAATTTTTTGTGGGGTTTTGTTGGAGTTCATTTTTATGATCATTGATCATCGTTTTCATTTTATATCTAACTTGAATTTAGGGCTTTTTGTTTGTTTTTGTAGGTGTTTACAGTTGTTGTGAAGTTTTTTGTGAAAGGTAAAGTTTGTTTTTATTAGTGAATTGCATTTTTTAATGTTTTTTATATCAGTTGTATGTTGATTCTCACTGAAAAAATGTTAAAGATTGCTTTTTTTATGTTTATATCTAGTGTTTGTGTGTGTTCATTTTGGAATTAACTTAAATGGGGATATAGAAGAGTGGTTTTTCAAAATGGGGATGTTCTTGATTGTTTTGGAAAGAAAAAAAAGGTGAAAAAATCTTTAATTTTTTTTTTTTATATATATATATATATATTTTTTTTTTTTCTTTATGTCTATATCTAGTGTTTGTGTGTGTTCATTTTAGAATTTACTTAAATGGGGATACTAAAAGAATGATTTTTCAAAATGGGGATGTTCTTGATTGTTTTGGAAAGAAAAAAAAAGTGAAGAATTTGAAGGTTTTAAATTTATATACCAAGTGTTTTCTTTGAATGAAATGGTGGACGAAAACACTAGGTGGTTTCTTCGTATCTGTCTGTGCATTGGTAAGATTAATTACATATGTTTGTGGGAGGTAGGAGGTAACTGGTGAAACAATCGAGGTGTGTGCAAGCTGGATTGAACACCGCCATTTTTAAGGGGGAAAAAATCAAGCTCTTGCTTGATCAAAAAAGGGAAATGAAAAAGAAAAAGAAAAAGGATTTTGAGAGTCAACCCTAACTAATTTGGGAGTGAAGATTTTGGGCATTTTTTTCTTGACTAACAGTTGTTGAATTTTACTTGGAACTTTGAAAGGTGTTTGATCAGTGTATATTTGTTTGTTTTTTTAGTTTTTGAGGTTATGCCTTATAAAGAAAAGGTTTACGAAGTTGTTTTTGCCTTGGTTAACCTCAGTCATCAGGGTTTGTTGAATTTATAAACTACTGGTTTGAAATACAAGTGTTGTTCTTTGTTACGATTGTCTATAGGCATTTCCCTTAGGAATCTAACTTCCTATCTGCTTGACTTTTCTAAAGCTTTTTGTTCTATGAGCTAACAAGGAAAGAAAAGCAAATCTTTGTCCAGCTAGCTGAACTCCGTGATAAAAGGTTTAGCTAAAAGTCACTCTGTGTGGAACTACTACAGCTAGCTCAACATCGTGACACAAGTTCTTTAATTATCTAGTATATCTCATATTGAGTCTGATGACTTTTGAGTTTTTAAACATCTTCATATCAATCCATGAATGATGGAGCACACCTTATGTGAATGCTACTTGTTCTGACCTTTTTCTACTCTTTTGTAGTTTTTACTAACCGTTTGGCAAGTTTGACTTAACCTGTAAGGGAAATCAGATAACTTTGACCTGATAGTTACCTCTATACTACCCAATGCTTTTTTTCTTCTTGTCACTTATACGATCATTTATACTAAGTTTCGTATCCTCTCTATGATCATTCCTTTTTTTCTTTGTTTGAGCTCATCACTGTTATGTGGACTTTTGTAGACTTCAAGAGTCTTTGGTTTTTGACTGGCTAAGGGAGTAAAGGTGGCCTTTTTACAACTGTGAATTGTGAAGGTTTATCTGGGTTGTCAATTTTGTCACAAGTTCTTTTCTGAAAGACGATCAAATAAGAAGGGAACTCTTTCATGTTTGCAATTATCTAGTCCATTAGGAGGTTTCAAGGAAGGAGGTCTTGTCACGTTAACATGTATTTATGGGAAGAGTTATTTCCCTTATTTAATCATGTTTCCTATATCCGGTTTTACTATTTTTCTTGTTAAAAGTACATTGCAGTAGTCTGTATGACAGATTTCTTTACAATAGTTGATGCATGAATTGCTTCTTCTTATCGTCTCTGTTGTCTGTTTAAGAATGGTATGAGTATTAATTAGTGCTTATAAAAAGGAAGGATGGTGAATAGTTCCATATAGGCTTAGCTGGGAAGTTATTGCAGATTACGAGCATATTATTCATCTGGAGTAAGACTATGATCTGTAGTCATTGCAATGTAGTAATGTCAATGATACGTATCTAGGTCAGAATTTTGGTTTCGAAGAAAATTCGGTAAAATGGTATGATTAGTGAAAATCTTTAATGCTAGCTGCAAATGGTCTAGTCAGTCAGTTGAACTTCACAAGGCTACATTTTGATGAAGCCTTACGGCTGCTGCTTGAGTAATGGGAGTAGTAACGGAAGTACATCTGATTTATCTCTTTCCCCTTCCTAAAGTAAAAAAAAAAGAGGGCAAGAAAGTTTTCCATTTTAAAGATATTCCTTTCATGGCTAGTGAACTCGCTGTTCTTAGAGCCGTAATAGTAGCTTGCTGTCTATTCACGTGCCATATTCGGCTCGTCTAATTCCCGCTTCTCTTTCTGCATGGTTTGATTACTCTTTATTTAATGTAACAACTGCATATCAAGAAAACAATTTATACTCGGGTTCTATTGTTGCATGGTGTATGTCTATGATGGTTTGTGTTACGTAAGTAAACTTCTGAATTTAAGAGGATAATCCTAAAACTTTTGAATGGGATCTTGTTAACTTTACAGTTACTTTTGAACTGTGCCTTTTGAGATGAATGCCAAGAAAAATTTGCATATTAGCATTGAACTTTAAGTTTAATTAAATTGGTATCATATCAGCTGGCAGATACTGAGTTTATGTGATCTCTAAGTTAATGTATGTATTGGCATGTAGTTTTGCATGACGGTTTATTCTTCTCTGACCAGATATTATCCACAAGATTGTACTTGATATCATGGGGGAAAGGAATACGCCCCACAGTAATCACTTCATGAATTTGGGGGCAGATCAGCGGAGTCAAGCGTATATTTATCCAGAGCCTTGTATGACGTATGGGAGCTTTACAGCTTTTCCGCATCCAAACGTTAACACCACTGTGCCAGCTCCAGGAAGCCTTGGTAATTTCTATGCGCCCCATCTACCTGGCCATCAAGAGGGTGCTCTAATTTATGGGATGCCACCGGCCAATGGGATTCAACAGTGGCTTCATCTCACCAATGTTGGCGCAGCGTTTGCACCACCATCAAATTACTTTTACCCTTATGTGGCAGTTCCAGCTGCATTGAGGACTTCTCCAGTTCCAGCAAATCATGGGTTACATGATAGGCTTCCAGTCTCAGGCACTCAGGGCAACATCGGAAATAATGCAGATAACTTAGGTAGGAACGATCCTCGTATGGACAGTACCAGAGGGTCATCTAAGCAAAAGAATGTTGCAAGCAACTCTGGAAATCTTCAGCATCATTCTGCTTTGGCAGGGCCTAGTACTTCCGCTGCTCCCGTCATCACAACAGCAAATGAATCTGATGTTTCTTCGAATGATTCTGTATCACGCGAGCATGGAGGGAGTGACTCAGCACCACTCCTTGAAAATGGTACTACATCTGCAACTATGGATTTGCCAGTTCCAGCAAATCATGGGTTACCTGATGGGCTTCCAGTCTCAGGCACTACAGATGATTCTGTGTCACGCGAGCATGGAGGGAGTGACTCAGCACCACTACTTGAAAATGGTGCTGCATCTGCAACTATGGATTCGCCAGTTCTAGCAAATCATGGGTTACGTGATGGGCTTCCAGTCTCAGGCACTACAGATGATTCTGTATCACGTGAGCATGGAGGGAGTGGCTCAGCACCACTCCTTGAAAATGGAGTACAGAGAAGTGGGAGCAGATTTGCTAGTGGTCCAGATACTGTATTGCAAAATAACAATAATCATCTGCTTCAAGGAAACTATGTAGGCCAGGTCTATCAGTTTCCTGGCAATCCTTGGCTGAACATTCCTTTCAATAGTAGCGGTAGTGCAGCTCAATCTTGGGCCTGGAGTCAGGCTGCTCCTTTAACCTATCCTCCCGGTAACTACTCTTCTTGTTTTAATTTACATTTATGACTTTTGAGTAGTGCTATTCAGCTAACTTATTTGTTTGATAGGTTATCTTCTCCCCTTCATCAAAGTTTTCATCAATTTTTTTGTTCTTCTAAATTTTGTTTTCTTATGAGCTATATTAGCATGCTGCCAAGTTGAGCAATGCATATTTCAGCTGTCCTTTCTTCTTACAAATTTAAAAGCGACAATCCACTTGAAACACATCTTATTCTTTCCTTTTGCATCTTCACATTTTATGTGGCATACGTCTCCTTTTTTCCATGTTTATTACCTAATGGTTATTTCATTTCATTTTCTAATAATCCAGGAAAGCCTTTGTTTTTTTCTTTCGTCAAATTAGCAACAGCAATTTGTGATCTTTATTCTAAGTGTCAGAATAACATATTAACTGATTGCATCTTTCTTCTGCTTCTTTCTATTTACTTTAGTTGGTGCCGGAGGCTATGTAATAGGTGCTGGAAACATGGCTATGCGAGGTTATCAAGTACCTTCCAGCAACGGGGGTTTGACTGGTTTCATTTATCCACCCATTCCTCAAGGACCACCGCAGTACCATCATCATCTGTCACCTAATATGCAAACTATGGCAGGCCACACAATGAGCTCCTATCCTCAGATGACAGCATCTCCAGGCAGACAACTACAACTTAGTTCGTCCAATATGGGACCCTTGCTTCCGTCTGGTTTTAGAATGTATAGACCTCATCAAAGGGAATTCATGATGCGTGGAACACATGCTAGCCACCACAACCTCCGTAATGTAAGAGTTTTGCCACAAGATGTAAAATTTATTGCATTTCAATAGTTCTTCTTGTTCGTAGTGCAGTTTCATGCAGTTGAAGTAATGGGACAGGATGCTGTATCTCTTTCTTTGTGATTTTACTAGGGAGTCTCAATGCTGGGTGTTCCAAGATTTCGTGGAGTGCATGTTGTTGATCAGCACAGAGATATGCGATTGGACGTGGATCGCATGACGTACGAGGTAAGTGCAATTGTAGGTTATTTCACATTTGCATGTTTGATATTTTCAGCAAACTTATCCTGCAATATCAAATATCTATCCAGGAGCTTCTTGCATTGGGGGAGCGAATTGGCACTGTGGCAATTGGTTTGTCCGAGGATATCATCGTTGCCAATTTGAAAACGAGAATATTTTTGTCTACCGAGACTCCTAGCCCTCTGGAAAATGTTGCATCTGATCAAGACCAGAAAACTGTCTGTGTAATATGCCAGGTATAGCAAATGAACAAATGAATTTGAAGTTTGCATCTTATTTTTTGTTTCTTTGAGATAGCTCTAACGACTTCATATTTACACGCGTTATTGCAGGCTGACTACAAGGATGGGGAGAAGATCGGCATCCTCAATTGTGGCCATGAGTACCACGAGGAATGCGTGAAGAAATGGCTGGGTGTGAAGAACAGCTGCGCGATCTGCAAATCTGCAGCCTTGTCTACTGAGAAGAAGGACAAGGAAGTGGTGACTACAGGAGGCGGCTAATGTCGCCATATATAATTTAAACCTCCGAGATGTGGAGTTGTTGCTGAAACTGTATTATAAACTTGTATATACTTTGCGCAGCAGTCCATCTCTCGAAAACATTTACCTGTTGAACCTTAACCTTAAATCTGTAAAACATTGCATGTTTGTTGTATCTATGTGTTCTGTTGATATCTTGTGTTGCAAGGAGGAATGTAGGTTGTACATCAAACTCAACTTAACGGTATGTAACCTTACTCCTACCTTGTGAATGAATGGTTGATAGATTGTTTCTGATAGATCAGACTCAAGTAGTTTATATAGTAGTGAAATAGCCATATATATTGAAGTAGAAAATAATAGTCTATTCGGTCAAGTTTCTAGAAACTATTTTAAAAGGTTTTTTTTTTTTTTTTTGGTAAGAAGTTGTTTGTGTTTGGATAATTAATTTTAAAATTACTTTTGAATAGCAATTAGTTTTTGACGATTTTTTTCCTAATGCTTCTAAGTGTATTTTTCTCTCTGCAGAAGCATTTATTTCCTTTCAAAAGTTTGATCAAACACCGTATTTTTCTAAAATAAGTATTTTGAAAAGTGAAGTAGCCATATATATCGGATAGAAAAAGTTTGGTCAAGTTTTTAGATCAACTATTTTGGGAAGTGTTATTTAAGAAAATATTTTTGGTGAGAAGTTTGTGTTTGGCTTTTAAATTTTAAAAGTGCTTCTTATAAAGTGTATTTTTCTTAAAACTATTTTTCAAAAAATAATGATTTTGGAATTTGCTTTTATGTTTTTAGCTTCTGAAAAATAACTGCTCTACTTCAAGAGGATTTATTTTGTCCCATAAATTTGATCAAACGCCTTACTTTTCTAAAATATTGAGAGAAAAAAACTTATATTTTCAAAAGTTTGACCAAACATACTATTATAAGTTCACTCAAATATTGAAGGATTTTTGTAGAGATAGATATAACGGGTTATTTATTCAAATAAGTTATGCTTGAATTGAATAAATTATAATTCTAGTAAATATATACCCCTAATCTAGTATATATATAAATATGAATTTAAACATTGCACTTAACTGGCCGTAGTGTAAATATTACTTTCATTCCTAACAAGCAACAAAAGTATTAGTATTTTTTAAGAACTATAAAAGACATGATAATAATTTATATAAAATACAGATATATTCCGTAAATACAAAATACGTCCATTTAGAATAAGAGAGATCATAAATATTCTATAGTTACAAACATATTTTCCATTTAGAATAACATTATATTGGAATATATTTCTATTTAAGATTTTATAAAAGCTAATCCAAGGATATTAACTAAATATAAATGTAAAAGAGAGACGCTCTAATTTGCCTTTATAAACATAAAGACGCTTAATAGTGAACTAGAAGACGTGAAAATAAATAATTTCATAAGACACTTCAACTATCCAGAGCATTCATGACATCATGCATCAGGAACTATGGCATCATAGCAATCACAGCTCAATAGGCAACATAAACTATCAAATGAGACTACACATAACATGAAAATCTCATAGAAACATATATTAAGTATTTTTAATCCAAAGATTCAAATCAGTATCTTAAACTTTGAAGTGATATTCAATTATCCAAAAACCTAAACTATTTATCTTGATTCTACCTTGATCCAAAAGTGATCAAAACTTCAAAAAAAAAATTAAATCAACTTTCTGCCCTTCCCTTTCTTTTATGCTGGATGTCTGAGTTGCCTTGTCTGTTGTCTTCTGTTTCAAATAAAAAAAATCATTTGTTATTTACACACTTGCAAAATATGAATTAATTAAACAAAACAACATAATAAATAAATTCTTAATTCACTATAAATTATTGTTTTGTTTGTTGACTATCTTTCATGTTGTCTTGTAAAATGATTTAATTGGATCTCGTACTTTGTCTAAATTATGATTTGCTAATTGCTTGCTTTTTCATTAGTCCGTCACAAGTATAGTTATTTGAAAGTAGAATATAACAGTTAAATCATAGTAATCTCCAGGCTCAGATTGCTTCTTGAATCATGTTGTTGCTCATTCATTTCATTGTGTTACAATCTGGGATTAACACTCCTTAAGTCCCTAATTATGTACTTGTCTTAAAGTTGGATCTATATCGCAGGACTTAATGACTTTATTAGCTTATAATGAAGCATTTACTTGGTCTCTTTTTTGGATATTTCTGACGTAGTAATTTCTAATGACTTTAGTTTTCCCTCTTTTGATGTCATGTACCTGGCAGAAAATTCAAACCTCCATAGAACGCCAAACATGAAAATCTTAACACAAGTTGTTTTTGTTGAGGAGATTTAAAAATTCTACGCCTATAATTTGTTTTACAGAATAATCAATTACCTCTTTTGCTACTTAATTCTATTCATCTGGTATAACAAGTCTCTTAAAAGTCTCTCTCACAAGTTTACTTAGTCTATTTTTTGGTATTTTTGATGTTAGTTTCCCCTTTTTGATGTCATATTGGTGGCAGCGAATTCAAACATCACTACAGAATTGTAACTATAAAATTTATGGTTGCATTCGTGTTCTTTTATTTGTTTTGTTTAGACATGTGATTTAGAGTTTTTGTGTTGTATATTTTCTCATAAACATAAGAATCTCATAAGTTGTAAAACTATTAAAATAGTCTCAATTATTTATTCAATCTTACCAAATAAACAAAAAATTATAGAATCGCATAATAAATTATTACAAAGCCATTGTGGTCCGTCTTGTTCACTCAATATAGATGAAAAAACTTTTTTTTATTAAACGTTAAAGTAGTAGTAATAAATTTGGTTGATAAAAAATAATGAATTTGATGAATATGAATGATAAAGTAGGAATTGATTTAAAGTAATAATAAATTTTATATTCGTGAGAATAATGAATTTTGAATACTAATAATATGATTATAAATTTTATTTAACATATGAAATAAATGACCAGTAGATATAAATTAGGAATTGTTTTAACAAAATTTAAATTTGTAGATCAATTTACGTATTTGAAAAATTCCAAATCATAATTTTTGAAGAATATATAATTTCATCTCATGATATAAAATCAACGTAAAATCACATATCAAAAATACACTTGAGTTGGTATATTACATTGTCTCCCCATAAGTTGATGAGATTATGCTAAAATAGGACCCACTCTTTTATTATTTTTACATTTAACACCCTTTGGTTTTTGTGTGTCCCCTCAACAAAAAAGTTAATTGTCGGAATGGTCCTTCAACTTTTGGGAACTTTTCATTTAAGTGTGTAATTTGTGATTGAAATGTACAAGTAGGGTCCTGCTGGCTCATCCCACGTGCAATAATGTTACTTTTGTGTCCTATGGGCTATACTATTTTTATGTACCTCTTTGAGAATTTTCTTGGGATCCTCACCAATTCAAAATTTTAGAATTTTTTAAATATTTTTAAAGACAATTATGGTGAGGAACATTAATTATTAATTAACTAAAATATAGTAGCCAAAAGAATCTTTGTTGCTTATTTAACAAAAATGGTATTTCTTTCTGGATTGCACATGCTAATCTCCTTGGATTGTCATGACCTAACTATCTCTTTTTGAAAAAAAAACTTTAAATCTTTGTTTTATTAATTTCATCATCATTCAAAGTATGAAACTTACGAAATAGTAATAGTTTGGAGTTCTATGTGTTAATTTTAAGCTTAAATAATTGAAATGTATCTTGTAAAGCTAGTTAAGATGTATGCAAGTTAACTTGGACATCAGAGCTATCAAAATTATATATAACTAAGTTCAAATGACACATAACGTGTTAGTCAATACATTTTAGGTATCTATGAGTATGAAATACTACACACATTAACAAATATTGAGTTGAAAGGGGTTTTAACCTTGAAAGTTATAATATATGGGGTAACAGAAAAATCCAATAATTGAAATATGAAATTAGTAAAAACGAGATAGTTTAGGGAAACTTTTAACAATTATTTCTTTTATTAAATATGCCAATATTTTTTCATTTATAAATCTATGTGTAATCATTGGTGTTTGAAATCGATCGATCTGATTAATTTAAGTTCTTGTCATAAAAAGTCCATTATGAAAGATTATAGTCTTTAAAAAAAAAATCAGCGCTCAACTTAAATTCTAAACTTATTATTAAAATTAGAGATCTTTATTGTTCTTTCACAAATCTTGGCGGTAGATATTTTATCTTCTATTTTTGAAATATCATTTTTTAACACCATAATGAGATATAATATGAATTTAGTGGAAAGGAAATAATCCCTCAAGATTCTAAATTAACCGCGTTCGAATATAAAAAGTCGTGAACTTCAAAATCAAGAATATGCTCCAAGACTAATTGTTTACTCTCTAAAAAGATAGCACAAAGTATTTCGTATTAATAGGGTTCAGAAAAAAATCGTATCTTAAGATAATATATAATGATATCGACAACTTATTCTAATACAATTATTAATTGGTAGCATGGGTCGAATTCATGTTATAGCATAAAAAGATAGCTTTCGTATCGTGACATATATATTACATTAAGATAAACTTTCATTATTTCAACACTCCCCTTCTAATATTTTACTCAAAAATAAGAATAAAAATGATGGAAAGGAAAGTAAATTGATTTAAGACGTCATATTCAAGTTAACTTGAACAAGGGGCTGTTTTTTTTTTATACAATTATTATTTTTAATGCACGACAAAGAGGGAATCAAAATTATAAATAGAATAATAAATCAACGATCTCAAACTTTACAAAAACTGAAGATAATAATACTATATATTATATTGAAATAGACATATAGTAAGTAGGCACATGCAGTAGACAAGTTTTCTGCGTGACAGAGCTACTTAACATGCCTTTAGAACTTATCACTAATCATTATTAGTGTCTCCCTTATTATTTATTTCTCTTTTAAAATAATATTTTTTTTTAATTACTAAGAAAAGAAAAAGAATCATTGATTATAAATGCATGTAGGGCGATGGTGCAAGGAAACTACCCAAAAAAATTAAACTATATAGTTAGGAATTTGGTTGAAGTCTTTTATTAATGTTAGAGGTGGGGTGTATTGGACCACCAAAGGTTTTATAGGGGAGTACCCTCCAACTATAGACCAGATATTTCGTATCTAAATTCTGAATATAAAGCGTTTTCAATAAACATTACTAAAAATATGATTTTTTGATGGATGTTTCTGATTGAAATGATCAGAAATGCATCAAAAATATTATCAACGAATTAAATTTATCTAATTTTCAATATGCTCCGTGGAGAATTTCCATTTTTAATTAGTAGTGAAAGACATATATACCCTCAAAGTGTGAAACTTCACCATGCAGATTCAAATTAATTGAACTTCGAAACAATCGGATGAAACAAAAGAAGGGTTTTGGCCCACCACCAAAGGCTATATGGAGTATCTCTATAACCCTATCCTCCATCCTTAACCAATTATCTCAATTTGAGGATATTAGGAAAAAGTTTGTTCTCAAAGTGAAACTTCACGACATGAACTTGTAGTAACCTAACCTCAAAATAAATATCGAACATCAGATGAATAATATATAAAAAAAGACAAGAGGTGGGCTAGGTCTTTCTTCTTTTATTTTTCTTCCCAAAAGGGACATTCACATAGCCTCCATGTGAGTGTGATTTGTGACAAAGGAAAGAGGAAGATAGGGGTATAACTATTACAAACAGTTCACATGGGGGAAAGAAGAAGACATGATTCTAATATCCTACTTTTTTATTTTTCCACAAACTCATCTTCCCTACATACCCCCACACTATACCTTCTATTTTAATTTTGTTTATCCAATATAATACTATAACTTCTTTTTTTCTTTATCCAATTTGTAAGGATTTCTCCTTTCTATACCATTCATTTTGAGTCCCTTATTTTATTTATAAAAATTGTATAAATGGTTATGGCAAGGGTTCAACTATTTCACCAAATCAACCATACAAATGAAATTCTTTAAACAAGTCAAATCAAATCATTTTTAAAAAAAATTTCGAATTCAAATCTTTGATATGAAATTTTTCTTGTTAGTGTGTGCTTTGATATGAATTTTAATTTAATTAAACCCTAATATATATATATCGTGCGTTAGAGTTTAAAATAATAACAATAATTTACTTTATTACTACTTTAAATAAAAAGAGGAAAGGTCAAAAGGGTCACATCGCTAGGCACGTGGTTGCTGATTCCTCCAGTTAATAAACCGTTGAGAAAAGACTAATTTCCCTCTCTTCACAGCTGTTGCTAGCTGTCCTTAATCCCTTCCCATGTGACTCACTATTCCTCTCCCTCTAAAAACAAATAAAAAACAAAATTAAATATTTTATCGAGGACGTGACTTTAGATAGTAGGGTATAGAGGTCATTAATAAGAGTAAAAGGTTAGTAGATAGTTACAAAGTTATCTTATTACTAATCTATTCATGTATTTAACTTGATGCTAGTATAGAGTACCGTGTCCGTCATAGTATTAGCGTATTCATATATAGTATTTGGCTTTTGGTATCTAATATAACCATTCATGTGTTTTGCTGACCGCACCTTGTTGTTGTTACAATAGTTCCTTATATATATGTTATGCAATGCGTTGTTTTGTACTAGGCGCATAATTATAGTTCTTGCTTTTGACATCCAACATCGTTGGTTGATTATTATATTTCAATTGCCGCACTATTTTGTTGTTCTTGTTCCTGTTCCTTCTACGTAGTACTTGAATTTGCTGCTCTTGAATCGAGGGTATTTCAAAAACAACCTATCTATCTTCATGAGATAATGATAAGCTCAGTCAACATACACCCTACCCTTTGCAGACCATATTGGTCGAATCTCACTGAATATGTTGGTGATATTGAAGTGATTAAATGATATAATAATGCATGCCAATTGCCAATTAAGAATCAAGTACTACATTTTATTTTATTTTATTCTGTATAGACACATATCATATCATGCATTTATTTACATGATATGAATATCAAGTATAGGAATAAATTTTTACCAACTTTACCTCCTCAAATAGATGTTGCTCATAATACACCTTATTATATATCCTTTCTTCATCTTCTTTACATATCCCCAAAACCTCAATTCCTTTGAACACAAAATTGAACTTTTTACCAAAATTTTATTATTGCATGGCTCAACTACCACCTAAAGTTCCTACTATGGCACACAATTGGCCTTTTCAAAACATGCCTCCATTGCCTAATTCCTCCACCATCGTCGCCAATCACCACAGTACTAATTCCTGGGTCGACGATTTCCTCGATTTCTCTTCCTCCCGGAGAAATTCTCACCGGAGATCGGTTAGCGATCCAATTGCATTCGTGGAAGCTCCGTTTCTCCAGCAATGCCGGGGTAACGGGTTGAATAACGGATTTGATAAATTGGATGATGAACAACTTACTACTATGTTTTCCGATGATAGCGGTGCCGGTGCTGCATTTGCTGTTACAGCGCCGTGTTCGAATCCGTCGAGTACGAATCCTTCTACGCCGTCGGATCAAGTCAGTGAGAATGAAGATCAGAAATCGCCGGTCCGACTGGAGGTTAATCAAGTGGTTCAGCCGAAGAATGAGCCCGGAGAAGATGATAGTGATAATCAATCGCCGGCGGCTAGTAAAAATCCGGTTAATGATTCTTCTGATAATAATTCTATTGTAGATCCAAAGAGGATTAAGAGGTAATTAATTCAGATTATGACTAGCCTAATTGCTAATTAAATCATTAATCTTTTGCTTTTTGCATATGTAAATGTTAAAAACTACTATGTGATTAACTCATCTAAAAGGTTCAATTAGAAAGATAATTGTGATATTGTTTAATTATACATTCAACGTGCTTGTAATACTCCTTTATCATGTTTTGGGTTTGAGTCTCTTGGGTACAAAGTTATCTTTGTTAGAGAGTATTTTACTCCAATATGAGACTTTCTAGCGTAGATTCAAATTTAGTTACGCTCCAATATGGATATCGTACTCTCCATGGAAAACTAAAAAAATATGTTCAACAAATTGTAGTTATATATATTTAAAGTTTTACTCCTTCTGTCTTAATTTATGTAACTTACTTTTCTTTTTAATTAGTCTAAAAAAAATGATACATTTTTATATAAGTAATAATTTAATTATAAATTGTCTATTTGACCCTTAATGTAATGATTTACAGCCACACAAATTTCTATCATTCATTTTGCACAACACGTTTTAAAAATCTTTTTTTCTTTCTTAAATTCTGTGATGAGTCAAACAACCTCACATAAAATGAGACGGAGAGAATATTTAATAAGAGTAATTAAATTTTTTTTATTTTTTTTTAGAATATTAGCTAACAGGCAATCAGCTCAGAGATCAAGAGTTAGAAAATTACAGTACATTTCAGAACTGGAAAGAAGTGTAACTACTCTGCAAGTAAGTTTATAGTATAATAATTTAATTACTCAAAACTAATTGTTCATTAATTAATTAATCATGTGCTTTTAATTAATGAGTAATTAATAAAATTAATGCTAATTAACTTTTTTTTTTCCTCCTTCAGACTGAAGTATCAGCATTATCACCAAGAGTTGCATTTTTGGACCATCAAAGGCTGCTTCTTAACGTTGATAATAGCGCACTCAGACAACGAATTGCAGCTTTGGCTCAAGATAAGATTTTTAAAGATGGTAAGTAATAAAAATCCGAACCGCTTATTATCATATAATCACTTATTCATAAATTTTGTGCGGAAAAAATAGTTTTCATTTCTCTCTCTAGGAGTATTTTAGTGATAGATTCTGTAGAAACTGAACAATTCTATGTGGTCAAATACCTACCATCAAATATCTATAATCCTTTTATCACACGGTATTTTTGAATAAGTTCTAACAAAAGCCCTTAGGGTTTCTTTCGTAGTGAATCGATATTGATGATAATAACAATATTGATGCTAATGATGATATAATGAAACGAACGACATGCATGCAATTCATGATTGTTTGTACTAATTAAGTTGTACACTTGGTCAGCCACAGCCCACAAAGCAATCAATTCACCTAATATGATTTAAATAGGCAGACAATTATGTGTACGATTAATGCATTAATTATCACTCATTACTTTTGACTAAGAATAATTAACCATAGTGTAATGACATAATTAACTTGTTCAGCCAAAATTAAAAAAATTATTAGCATCTATTTAAGGCTCTACGTAACCATAGTATTTAATTGTTGTAAACAAATGAGGGCCTTGCCATGTCTAGCATTTAATGCAATTAAATTCAGACGTTCATCTGAATAGAAAAATTATATTGTATATATAAAGTTGAATATAAACTCGTAATTTATTTATTTTTTCGTGTGAGTTTTGTAGCTCATCAAGAAGCATTGAAGAAAGAAATTGAGAGATTAAGACAAATTTATCATGAACAGAACATGAAGAAAATGAATACCGCCGATGCACCACCGTCAACGGCGGCGCCGATGAGTTGCACGGAAGAAGCGTAAGCTTCTTTAAAATGCATTGCCTTTAGCTAACTTGCGCCTTCACGTGATGTGTTTCTCTTTTCTCTTGTGGACCCCTGTGATAATTTAACATGATTTTAGGAAATTAATTCCTACTATTTAATTTAAAATAGTAGTAGGAAATAATTCATTTAAAATTTGGAAGAAAAAAAAAAAAGCAAACCCAAAAGTTTGCTTTGTTTGTATTTTATTGTGTGACTAATTTATTTTACTAAGTATTATTTTAATTTTTGTTATGTTAGGGTTGAGATTGAGTCGATTTAATCTAATTTAATTTGTGAATCTTGTATTGTATTTGATTGTACAAGAAAAAAGGTGGTTGGGAATTTTTTAACATTTTGTAATTTGTAAGGGTAGTTTTGGGTTTTTAATTTTGATGATTTTTTTTTTATTGTAATTTCCTTATTATAAGTTCTGGTATAATAACTTGTATACCTTCTGAATTTGTTCTTAAGGAATGTAAGAACAAATGAGGAAAAAGAACATAAGGAAAATTTGAATGAAGAAATTGTTTTAGATGTTTATAGATTCACTTTTGTTTATTAATTCCTTACTTTGTGTTTAATTTTTACATAATTGGATCAATTTTTCTACTTGTTTCGATTGATGTATTATATACTTTATGAATCTTAGTAAATCACTTAGTTAACTATATAAATTTTCACCTTATTAATAAGAATTTCATTCTTCGTTTTGTAATTTCTTTCCTCGTTTCCCCTTCTCCGACCTCCAAAATTAAACTAGAACAACGATGTTTGCCTTTTCACGTGTTATTTACTTATTAATTAATATAATACATATTATTGTCTCAATTTTACTATTTATTCGTGGATTTGGTGCATGAATGGAGTGGCAATAAAACAAGGCTTAAACAGCGGAGTAAATATGCAATCAAACATACAAATTAAACGCTTAAAACATAATAAGTCAAATTTAGAGAAATAAATAAACCTTTTGATTAGACACTTGCCATATAATATACTTTTTTTCTTTTCATATGTCTAGCTAATTCTTCTCTTACTTTTTCTTCATTCAACATTATTATAATATCATTTTCATTTTTAATACTCTTTATAACAAACATCTCACACCAAAATGGGTTGTGGTGATGCTTGTGTAGCTGCTTCACCATTAACCAAAGATTTCAAGTTTGAGCTCTAGGTATGGAGAAGAATCCTATTGGGATTTGAGAGCGTTACCCCTAAATGAGCCACGTCATGAAAATGAATTTTTTTTGTTAAAGCTCATAGTTTTGTAGTAATTTTTACTAGTTACTACTTTTGATAATATTTTTTATCTCCATTATTAGAACACTTTTTTGCTACCTTCGCCAAAATTTGCTAAATATTTTATTCCGTTGAGTCTCTACATTATTTTTAAAAGAAGAATTGAAGCCCTTTTGATCTCTAAATATTGGGTCATAGCCCAACTTATCCACACTCATACCAACTTCTATTTTTTGTGTTTGTGTTTCTATAATTTATTTAATTATTAAATTAAGAAGTAGCGAAAATAAGATAGCTAGGGATATTAGAGAAGGAGATGGGAAACATAAATCCCTTTTTGCTCTCACACTTGGCAATTTATCAACTTGGATCTTAGACATAGCCATTTAATTAAGTGTTGGACTGCTTTGTCAATACTGGTCCAAACCTATTTCATAACATTAACCATCTCAAATTTTAAACACGTTGGGTACAAGAGTCGTAGCTACATTGACCCAAGAGTGGTCACGGGAACAAAGTTTGTTGAAAAATTATATTGTGCATATAGAAAAATATAAACCACTTATTAATTGAATTTGTGAGGCAATGCACACTTATTAAGAAAAATATTCAAGGACATAATTTAAACCACACTTTTCGCTATTGTCCTTTGTGAAATCATAAATGTAACTTTATAAGTAGTGTGTTGCCTCCTGGGAAATACTCTATCAAACTTCATTAAAGAAAAAAGCAAATATAGAAAGAAAAAAAATCAACATCCATCTTGAACTTTGAACAATTCAATTATTTTGAACAACGAAAAATGCCCCCAAATTCAGTTAATATGGAATAGAGAGATTAAATACTAAAATTTTGGATACCCTTAACAAAATTTCTAATTTCGCTTCTAATTGAACGGATAAATATTTTCATGGGCTAGTTTTGTACCCTTCGTTTTTTGAAAGTGAAGGGAAGTAGTAGAAAATTGAAATTTTATGCATTTTTTAGTTTGGGCTTTCGTAGAAAAGCACATATCTGATATCTCTATATTGAGATCCAATGGAGCTAAACTAATAAACCTACACAAATTGCATGGCCCAGTATTTTTTGTATGGCTTCTATTTCATTGGTTTATAATCTGATCTTCATTTTTTGATAAAAAAACTTGTCAATGGATCACATTACAAGAAACCATAATTATGGTCTCAAATATACACATTTCCCAATGTTTAAGCGCAGGGTGTCAAAAGGGCGGGTTAGATTGAAATTAGAGATATCAAAATGGATTGAAATAGAAATTGGGTTGGGTCTTGACCCGCCCAAATTTACTTTGAGCTCAAATGGGTTGGGTTCAAATGAACTAAAAATGGTTGGGTCTTAACCAGTCCAATTTGACCCGATTAATCTCAATAATTTTAACATTAGTGATATTTAACTTTTATAATCACAATTCGAATTTCAGCTCAATTTTTTTTTTTTAAAGTAACAAATGGATAAATAAATTCTAAAAGATGTTAAATAGATAATAATTCATACCTTTAATATAAGAACATATCTTAGTAAATAGTTTTAAAATGGGTTGAAATTGGAGATTGAATTGGGCTCAATTGAGGATTCTCTTAAAATGGGTTAGGCTTGAATGAGTTGAAATTGAACTCAATTCAAATTGTGTTGAGTCCAACCCTTAAAATTCTGGGCAGGTTACTTATGTTTGGGTTTATTTTTGACACCCTTACTTAAGCGTATATGGACTATCTCATTGAATACTTACTAATTATCTTTAACCATCATAAGTTACTATCGTTTGACTCTACAAAAGAAAATTATGACAATTAAAAATGAACGGAGGTGGTAGGAGGTAAAGTCATGACTCATGCCACATGACTCATGGAGGCCTCCATGAAGATGATAATTGATATTTAATTCTTTATCTAAGCGGTGATCCCAAAGTGTCACTGAAATTAATATTATTAATGGCACGTTAGTTGAAGCTAGTAGGACTAACCAATTGTAACTAGTGTATTATAATCTCCTTTAAATAACCAGTAGATTTGTTCCTTGTAAATGACGCCACGTGGACTCTAATTTCGTTTTATTTGTTGGAGCAATTTTCACATATAGCAAACACAAATTGAATGATTTTTATTTTTTATATTATCTATAGTCATTTTTATTCATTTGTTTCATCATTCATGTACCGTAAATAAATGATTTATGAAAAATAGTTTTTGTACTTTCATAAAATTGTACAACGGTGAATATACTATCTTCAAATTTTATATTATGATATTATGGATATATATATATATATATGTTATGTATTCTTTACCATAATATGTGGTGTTTTTTGTTGTTGTTACGATAAATTGAGAGCAGTATCCGTCCGTTCCTTTATATTTGGAAAATTTGGAAGGATGTTCCGGTCTTTAGGACTCTTTTTTATTTTAGCGGCGATTAATTCCTTCGATTCAAAATTTGACACCTATATATAACGAAGCTTCTCTTCCGTTTTCATTTCTTTCTCATTAAACTCTATTTTTTTTTTTGCCTCCTTACTTTTTTGTATTTAGGCAATCCAAACTTGAATATCTTTTTCAGAAAAAGGTGTAAATCAACTTCTAGAAACATTGCGTTCCAATTAGGTGTATATAGTTTTTGGAATCTAACTGATTCGAATTCGTATAAAAAATTCTAAAATATAATATTACTTGATTACCAAAGTTGATTTTTTATAATTTTCAAAAAGTTCAAATTCGTGTTTGAATTCCAACAGTGTGGAAAAAGAATTATTTTCCATATATGATGTCGGCAACGATACATCATTATCCAAACATTGAAATTTACCATGTGAACACGACATGTAATTTTCTAATTTTTCTTGTTTAACCCAACTAATCAAATCTAACCATGAGCAGGTCGTAAAAAATCACATAAATAACTAAGGAAAAATGAAAATAATCAATGTTTCACAAAATCTATTTCGATAAAATGTATGGCCCATTTCGTTATTCAATTGAAGAAACTCGTGTGGGAAACCAAAAAAATAAATAAAAACTGATGGGAGTTATGCAAATTGACGAGTGGATGAAGTGAATGGACCACCACATTATACTTAGTAACGTAAAAAGACTGGAAAATGAAAATTAGAGTGACATTGACATAAATAAAAGAGTATATATTAAAGTTTTAAATTAACGTCTACTTGTTCGTACTCAGCATTTGGACGTGGCTATCTGTTTGCTACATATGGACGTTACGACAAACTTTATGGGGACATATTAATGATTGTAAAAAATAAAAAGATATTTTAGGAATCAACTTCCTCCAATTAGACAATAATATGTTAAGACCGAAATAAGCAGGTGTAATGCGTAAGCTAGCAAATCAAACCTCGAAAGATTACGAGTAAGAAGACAAACGAGAAACACATCAAAAGAGACAGATTTAACGTGGTTCGGTCAATCGACCTACGTCCACAAAGGAGATGAGCAATCTACTATAAATATGAGAGTACGAAATATAGAGAGAAACAACTTCAACCAATTCACCCGGAATACAAGGAGGTACACAAAATTCTCCTCCATAACCGCAACTCTCAAAACTCTAGGACTACATTGTGAATGTTGATTAAGTAAGAAGGAACAAACCTATATTTATAGAGTCCTAAAACCTTTCCTACAAGAAAAGGACTACTCAAAATATTAAAACTTTTTCCTAAAAGGAAAACCTATTTATGGTAAGAAATGAGGACAAATAAACCCCAACATAATATTCCCTCCATGGGCACAATGCAAATAGTATATATATTCTAATTAGATATTTCGAGTTTGAACTTTCGAGTCATTAATAAATAATCATTTTTGTTGGGCGACATTTTACTCTTAAGGTGTGTTTGTGATGAAGTAAATATTTTTCACAAGAAAGTTGAAGTGAATCTTTTACATTTTTTTTTTGTGTTTGATAAAAAAAGGGAAAAGGGTCAAAAATACCTCTCAACTTTGTTTTATTAGTTGACTTTACCCTCGCCGTTAAAATGAAGTTAATTTTACCCCTCCCGTTACTAATTTCACCAAATTTACCCCTCAATTGGATGGAAAACCCAAATCAACTAAAATTACCCAATTTCAATTAAATAATCCAATTTTTTCTATTTTTAATCCGAACCCGACCCATTTATACCAAATTAAAACCCCAAATCAAGCTCCGGCAATCCCCATTCATTTTCTCCATTTTCCGGCGAAACACCACCAAAACAACCTCCAAACGACCACCTGAAACCACCACTCAAAACCAGAAACGGCATCAAGCAGAAAACATTAACAACAAACCCATTTTCCTCTACTTTCCGGTGACGACAACAAGACCTTTCTTCTCCATTTCCGGCCAGTTCCAAGCTGGAACAACATTAAGCAAACCACCCACCGCCGAAATCATTCAAACAGCCGCAAAACCGACCTGAAACAGCTCTCAAACACCACCCTCTCCACGCCAAAATTGTAACATCCGGCAATTCAAAATACCTATGAAGAGGCTTAGAATTTGGAATTAGTCAATTTTGGAAGGAATTTAAAAATCTGGAAATTTGGTTAAGTGTGGGAAAAGTGAGTTTTTGGCCAACTTTGAGCAGTCATAACTCCTAGCTCATGATGAGTTAGGTGTAGTTCCAGTTATGTTTGCGAAGCTCGTGGAATGATCTTTCCAACGCCGTCTAGTTTGCTCGATTCTGAGTTCGTATGAGTGAGTTATGCCCTTTGAAAGTTGGGAAGTTGGCAAAGGGAAGTCAGCCGGAAATTTTAAGGGCATTTTGGTCTTTTCCCTAACCAATTCTTTTGGATATATGTATGTGTTAGGATTATTTTGGATCAATTTTTCCCCTTTGTTTTAAAGAGTGAGAGTTAGGGCTTGGGAGAGAAGAGAGAAAGAAAAGGAGAAGAGAGAAAGAAGAGGAGAAAGAGAAGAGCAAGCAAGGAGATCATCATGGATATCGTCGGGGGTGATCCCTACTAGGTATGTGAGTTTATAATGGTGGGTTGATTCTTTCCCCCACACGTCAAACTCGTTTTATTTTCAAGAAAGGATTGGTTGAGTTGTTGAAGTTGTAGTTGTGTTGTGTTGTTAATGTTGTTGAAGTTGTAGTTGTGTTGTGTTGAAGTTCTTGTTGGTTTGGGACATGACTTGGTTGTGTTTTTGAGTTGAAATCTATTGTATGTTGAGGGGTTTATGATTCTAAGTAAATTGGGGC
>JAJOOS010010116.1:0-14643 GCA_029582725.1 Solanum chiquidenum | reverse complement strand
ATCAGACTAGTTGCTAATTTCCATTAGGACTGGTAGCATGCAGTGGAGCAGCTGATGAAGCAAATTAAAGCCACTGGGAAGATGCAGGTCTGTTTTAATATATGGTGTAGGCCATATTCTTAATGACATAACATCCACCTTTTGGCAAACTTACCTTTTGCTCTATTTGACCACTATTGGAATGCCTCCCAGGTTCTTGCATTAAATATTTAAATTCTTCTTTCAATTTTCTTCTTTTTTTATAACCGTGGTGTCTGAGTTATCTTGCACATGTTTGTTACCTCCCACCAACATAGGTAACGAGTAAATCTATCCGCCAAGACTATGAACTTTAGACAGGTGGAAAGAAATCACCTAATGTTTTTAAGAGACTTGATGACTTTTTTACCACTAGGACACTCCTTTGGTAATTACAGCTATATATCTCTTCTTGTTTATCTTTTGCTTTATATGAGGCTAGCTAGAATTGGAGACAAGGGGATTCAAAAAGCACTAAAATGTCACAGTTGGGATTTTTTCTTTAAAAAGTTCTGATTACATTGTGGAATCGCTGTAGGGGCAGGAGAACAAGAGTGATGGGAATCGAACCACCTATTGTGTGGGAGACTCCATCGGTATTACTAGATTATAGGTCTTGGTGGTTCATAGTTAGGAGTTGAAACCGTAATCTAATTAAAACATTTTGTTAATTTCCTTTGTTTCATTGGGGTGTTTTCATTCCTTGCAAAATTGTTGGGATCGATACGTCTCTTGTGCAAATGATTGGATAGTATATGTTTGATATACTCTTCAACGGTGTGCATGGTTTTACTGGAGTATCGCATATGTAAATTGTTATCATCTCAATTCATCTCATGTGCAAGACATTTTGGTATCTTCTTTTGAGAACAAGTCTCAGGAATCGAAATCAAGAAGCAGGTACATATTACATTGAGTTTCTCTTCTATGAACACATCCTTTGTGTTAATGTACTTCAACCATTTTACATATGCAGTACCACCTGTTGGCGATTAATCAACGTTTTGATTGGCTGTTGCTTTGTCTTTATATTTCAAGTTTGAACTATAGAGCATAGGTTTGTTACCTCTACTCAATCCTTGCGGATTTGAATCTGGTTTCAGATACTGCAGTATGAAATACAGCTCACAAGTCTGTTCGTCATAGTACTTCTTGGACCCGATGGTAGCCAGCAAATATGTGTTAATCAGAGTTGTAATGAAAACATCACAATTCACAGGTAACCATAATGTTCTGCTCAGCTTCTTTAAGTTACAGGTTTTGTTATACACCATCCATATATGCAGTTAGCTTATATGTCTTCTTTATCTCAGTCGTTTCTTGCTCTTTATGTAATCAATGATCTACGCATGAAACAATCTTCAATCCTCAAATAAAACAATGCTAATTAGACTTAGTTATTATGTAAATAAGTGCCTGCCATAACTAGTCTTGAAGTTTTGTTACATCTGTCTCTATAGAATCGTTCTGCATTTTGGTTTCCATTTTCCTCTTCTTTGTTTGGGTATCATAATTAGCTATATTCTGGTTGCACGTAGGAGCTCGAATGGAGCAGTCACAGATTGAAGGTCTTCTTTCTATCGGAGGCCTACTTTGGCTACTCTGTGGTGCAGGGGTACTCTACATACCAACGAACGTGAACGTTTATGTATGATGTTGGTAAGTATGGAGTCCATCTTCCTCAACTTAATCTACTGTGGCATACTGAAATTAAATCTCAGCTTGCTACATTATATTAGGCCATTGGAATACATGTTCTATGTGTCTGATTCAGAGCTAGAAATTCTTGTTTGACAATCGGATAGCGATGTTCTTATTTCCCTTGTGGTAAACAGGTGACTTCAATAGGGATGGAAAGTGAGGTAATTGGTAGTGAGGTGGAGGGATCTGCATTTGTCTATGATCATTAGGCTCTGTGGAGAAAGTATTATGTAGTGGGTGATGATGTGTACACTCTAGAGTCGTAAAGAGAGTAAGACCTCATTTGTTTGCACTTAATGGAGGTCTGAATCTTAATTATTCAGATTCATCTCATTAAGTGTGTTTGTTTTAAAGGTCTGAATCTGAATTATTCAGATTCAGTTCATTAAGTTTGTTTGTTTTATTTCCTTACAAGCCTCTTAATGGGTCTGAATAGATCTGAATGAATCAGATTTATAATAGAGTATATCAGGGATGATAATTAGACCTGAAAACTATTCGTGGTTATGTTGGTGTAACGCTAACATCATGTAATACTAGTAGTACTATTATTATAACTTTTAAGTTTTCAGGTTTATAATTTAGGTTTCCGGCATTGTTGATTGGTTGAAAAGAAGAAGTTCCCCATTGTTGATCTTTGTCTTAAACATCTTAATTAACACTCAATTAATTTGACTAATAAGGTTGGATTTGAAGGAAGTAATAAAAATTCATTTTGATTTTCTAAAATTGGAATCCAAGAGAACATTCGGACCTCCACAAATTTACTCTCAAAAAAAAACTAACTTATCAATGTTCCCTAAATTTTCTTCCTAATTGGACTCCAGTCATTTCAACATCTATATATACCTCAAAAAAGGCACAAAAATCTAAGCAAGAATATAATTTCACCTTGAGGTTTGAATATTACTCCCTTCGTTTAAAAAAGAATGATCTCCTTTCATTTTTAGTCTGTTTCAAAAAGAATGACCTCTTTCTTTTTTTGGTAACATTTTAATTTCAGTTTACTTTTAAAAAGGCAATTGTTGATTGAAAATAGCGTTTAATGGCCATTTTTTACCTTGTTTTTGAAAAAATAACCGCTATTCTTGAGTTTTAAATTTCACAAGTGACATTCCAAGATAATATTCTAAAATTTTACCCGTAGAGACTCAGGGGCGGACCCACGTGGATTCCAGGGGGTTCACCCGAACCCCCTCGGCAAAAAATTACGTGATATATATAAGGTAAATTTTCTGTATTTATGTGGATATATATATTTTGAACCCCCTCAATGACAAGGAGAAACTAATGGCCCAGTGGCAGGACCCCTAGAAATTAAGCTTCACGTCTAGGGTTTGAATCCTTATGAACATTTAATTTTTTTCTTTTAAGTTTCAAAAAAAAATTTAGTATCAGTTCCATTTTATGCGTTTTTTTTAGTTTTTTATTTTATAAAACATGCTAAAAGTATGGTTTTAAATCCAAAAAAATTAAGGGTCCTCCACTAAAACTATATACTACTACTTCCTTAAAATTTTATTTTATTGGCTTATTTACACATTTATACTTTTATTTTTCGAACCCTTTAAACGAAAATTATGGGTCCGCTACTGCGTGAGTTTAAATTTTTTATGATAGTGAACATATTTGAGTTAGAGAAGTTGAAAAGTAGCTATTTGTGAAGTTTAAACCCCATTACATTATGAGACTAATGATTGTTGGACATTAGATGTTTTAGGCTTAAGTTATACTGATTATGGCATAATGACTCATTTTCTTTCATTTTATCAAGGATAAGATGTCCACATTAGCCTTTTTTGCTAATACAGCACACCTATCCGGGTAATTGATTAAAAAAAATGTCCACTCTTTCAATTAAGATAAAAAGGATAATTATATCAAGGTAAAAGATCATATTCACCTTTTACTATTTGAAAAAAGTTTAATATTAGCATATGTTAGTCTATATATTGGAGTCCGATTAAATTTGTATTCGTGCCAGAAAGTTTCGCTGTATCCACATTGAAGTCCGACTAAATTTGTATTTCTGTCAGGAGGCAGGAAGTCCCACCAATATCCACATTGGAGTTCGACTAAATTTAGATTTGTGCCAGAAAGTCCAATTGGGAGGTAAAATGCTCCCTAACAAAGGCGACTTCGTACTCAAGGAGACTCGAACTCAAAACATTTGTTTAAGATTAAAAAAGTACTTATCACTTCACCACAATCCTTATGGTGCCCTTGATGATATTCTATCAGTCTATATATACGCTTATAATATTGTAAAAGTGCCTCAAATTTTTCCTTCCTCTATTAACTCCATTCATTTTAGACAAAATAAGTCATCACTCCAACACTAATAGTAAATATATGGAGAATATAGGAAATAAATTTGGGCACTAAATGTTGAATACAAGATGGTTAGGAAACTTAATCTCCATATGTTAATGGTGTAAAAAATATTTCTATAAACAAGTCATGAAAAGTAATTACTTTACTTACCTACAATAAATGGTAAGTAACCTATTGTTATAACAAGTTAAATTACATTAATTAATATTAAAATTCATTATATTGACAATACAACAATATATTGATCTTATACGGACAATACAACAGATACTGACCTTATACAGACAGTACAACAAGATACTGACCTTATACGGACAGTACAACAAGATACTGACCTTATACGGACAGTACAACAAGATATTGACCTTATACGGACAATACAACAAGATACTGACTTTATACGGACAATACAACAAGATACTGACCTTATACAGACAATACATATAACTTAAATTTAAAAGGAATCGGGAGAAAATGAGATTCTTTCTTCGGATTTATAGTATCAATGCAACCAAAATAAAGTTGAGTGATTTTATAAAATATAAAAAATGAAATTAATGATTTTTTCTGCAATAATACTATTTGATGATTTTATATGAAATTAACCCTCAATGAGTAGAATTTTCTGCAATAAAAAGTAAAAAACTCAATTATTTATATGTCATCAACTTTTTCTGCAACCAACTCCCTAGTATTATTACTGTATGTAATGTAAGAAACAAAATGACCTATTTTTCCTCTCCTTTTTTATTTCTAGTTTCCGTATTATATCACCTTTTTTGCTGCTTCTTTTTTCTTAAAAGAAAATATTGCTGTTCAGCCTGTTCTCTTTCTCCTTATATGCACTTTATTCCCTTTCTAGACAGTAAAAAAATTACTTTATTTTAAAGAAATAAATATTGATCTCCAAATATCAAATCAATTTATTTTTCCTGAAATAAACAAGAAACAAAACTTATTTGGTGCATGATATCTGCATTCACTACTAAAAGTTATTGACATTTTTTTATTGAAATTTTATGTTGAAAAATGTTGAGTGGATATTCCATATATATTTTGATTGAATTAGTGAGAAAAGAAAAAAAATACTAGTGTTTTCACACGGAAAAATTAAGAAATTTCCAAGTATTTCAATGAAAACGTGTTTTCGACAAATGTGTTTTCCCATCGAGCTGGTCCGAAGGGAATGGGGTGGAAAAATCACGTTTTATAACACAAATTTTCATTGAATTGATGTGGAAAAAATATTTGTTTTTAGTAGTGATTGAAGTTCGACTAAACCCGAATTTGTGCATTGCAAGGCCTATTTATGAGGGCGGCGTTTCTGACGAGATGTTTATTATTCCCAAAACTCTAATCCAAAAAATTTAGTTAAAAATGAAGAAAGTCAAATCATTCCACGATAACCTATATTGTTACAACACAAAGTTATGTTAAACAAATTAAAGCTAACAGAAATTATCTTAAAAAAAACATTTTCTCAACAACTAAACAAAATGCGCGCACAAAAAACAGATTCAGTTGAATTCAGTAGCTTTAATCCAAATTTTATATTTATTTTTCAAAAAATATTTGATATGTATATATAGATTATTTTAAACCTACTATTTCAAAAGTGCTATACAATTTAGAACCGACTTCAAATCTTGAATCCGCCACACACCACTGTTCTTGCAGCATACTTAGGTAGTTTCCCTATAGTTGAGTACTTAGAGATATGAAACAAAATTTATAGCTAAAGTTCATAATAAATAGTATACTATTGGAAGAGGGAAGATTCATTTTCTTCACTAGACAAACCCTAATTAACATATTTTGCCAGCGCATTTTCTTAACCTTATATTTTACCTACAATTAAGAAGAAAATTTAGTACTAGAACACTGAAATAATACACATCTTTATATTACATAGCTAGAAAAAAAAATCATTTACACAAACCTTACATTTCTCATCCAAAAATAAAAATAAAAATAGAACAAACTTTAAAAAAGAGAGAATTTGAATATCATAACGAAAGCAAAAAACAACATATAGCTCGTTCGAGGGCGAACAAAAGTCTTCGACCTTTAAAGTTCTTAGCACTGAACACTGAACTGTAAACAACGATTTACATTAAATCTTGTTCAATCTCCGACATTGATTCTTCCTCTAGTTCTTCAAGATTAGGTACCCCTACCACGCCATGGCCACGTCCAAATGACTTAATATGATCTTTTAGAGACCTCTTATGCTTAAAATCAGATCCACAAATACAATACCAAATCTTACCACAATTCTTCTCATGAGTTCTCCAATCACCTTTCACAGCAAATGGCTTACCACATTTTCTACACATGAAAGGTTTAGCACCATGCTTCCTCTTGTAATGTGTTTGAAGTGTTCTAAAGTCTTTTAATGGCCTTGCTCTTGGATGATCAATGTTGTGTTTACAATCAGGTGCACAACAGTAACATGGTAGCCTTAGCATTGCACTTGGTTGTGTACCTCTTAAAGATTCTGGACCTTTTCTGTATTGAGATCCATGTCCCCACATATGCATCTAGTTAACATGATCAAGAAAGACTCTAGTTAGAAATATGGATTTAAGTTATATACACTGATTGACGAGTCAGATTTTTTTATTTCTTACTTTTGTAAAAGTGGCAATAATATAAGTGTATGGATATTATATTTAGTAGCAATAATATAATATAGGTATTTATAACCATCACTCGAAATAAATGCAGCTAAAGGCTTAAGCGACTTTAGATGTAATGAAATTAACTCAATTATCGTTAAATATTTCTGTGACAATGAAATATCTATGCCACTAAATATCTCTTTTGCTATTATAGATTTTAACATCATCATGAGTATATGGAACCAACAATGGACCTAGCTCCATAGAAACTATAATGTGTTGACTCAAACACACTATATTGCAAACTTAGAAAATCTATTTGAATTGATTTATTTTAATTGTTTTTAAGCAATTTTATAATATTTGTATAAAATATTTTTAAACATTTAATTTTAAGCCAAAAAAAAGAGAGAAAGAAAACCTAAAGCCCATCCAAACAGTCTTTCAGTAAAGATAAAGAAATAGGAAGACTCATGAGCACCTAATCTCAGGATTTGATAATAAGTGCACCAGTTGAAAATTTGGAATATAGACAATTACATGACTTAAAATTTCTGAGACTGTTATTGTATATAACTTAAACTCAGTAAATATAAATAAATGAATTACATTGTATATATAAGAAAACTTTTAACAACTATATATATGAAAACATTTCATACATCCATCTCCAAGTGTCAAAAAAAAGAAATTTTTTTATGTATGAATCATTCAGAATTTATTTGAGAGATTTTAGTCAAACAGTCATCATAAGCATCTACTTGAAAACTAGCAAAGTGTTGACTAACAGTCAGAGGGGCAAAGTATAGGATATAAATTATCACTGACTATATTGTTTCATATAAGCTTATTCTAAAACTAGTACACTTATTATATATATAAAATAAAAAAGTATTAGAAGTTCTCTATATTTTTTATATTTATATATCTGAAAGAACTAAAAGACTCCTAGAAATCATATAACATAGGAAGAAGATCCTAATGAATCAAATTTGTCCTTAAACTATGGCGAGATTAAGGCGTTTTTGAAAACATTTGGTTGAGTAACGGATGAACAACGTAATTAAATTGATATTGCTGAAACTTGAAGGGTCAAATGAACAGTCATCTTCAAGTTGGAGGAGTATGACAAAACGTGAATTGCGTTCAATATATGAAGTATTACTGACTATATCGTTTCATTTAAGCTCATCCTCGAACTACAATTATACAAAAGGAAAAGCAAAACACCAGAAATTCTCTACATTTTCTATATTTGACAGGACTAAAAGACTACTAGAATAGATATCATAGAACCATAGCAAGGTTATGACATTTTTTGAAACATTTGGCAGATATCGTCACTCTAGTAATAGTTATTATATCAGAAAGTGTGAGATAATAATAATTAGTTGAATGATCATCTGAGAAATCAACTCAGTACAGGAGAAACAAATTGGAATTAATGAAACTTGGAGGGTCAAATAGTTAATGAATAAAGTAAGTTATTATAATTAGAACAAGAGTTATCTTGAAGTTGGGAGGATGAAAAAAGGTGAAAAAGAGAGTATTAGTGTTAAGATTATTCATTCAATGTTAGGAGAAAGGAATAGTTATATTCTGCAAGAAATACTGAGAGTTTTCAGAAGTAGCATTAAATTGAATGATACTCTATTGTTTTACTGAATTAATAGAAGAAAATGATTAAAATAAAAAATAAAAAATGGGATCAACTGTCCTGATTCTCCTGAAGCAGTAAAAAAATAACACTGAAAATCTTGTCAGATTTTAACACTGGAAAAATTGTCAGTTTCACATTTGACCACATTCACCTGGTAGCAGAAATTTGTGCACTAAATTGTTTGAATTGTCTCTATTACTCAAATACCAAAAAATATATGAACAAAAAAAAAGTAAAAGGAGATTAAGACTTTATTGAGGAAAAGCTAATGTAATCTAACATTAAAATGTAAGTAAATTTGTCAAAAAAAAACCCTAATTTCATGCATAAATAAGTGTGGAATTGATCAAGGGAAAAAAAGTAAACAAGAAATAGGGATAAATCACATGATTTGTAGTGGTTGTAATAGTAGTTTATAGTTTAAATAAAAAGGTGTACAAGTGATGAATTTAGGTATAAAACTAAAAGACATTTATGAAGAAAATTAAATTTTTAGCTGCTCAGTGAACCGTTCTGAAGACAGAGGATCCTTAAAATCTCATATTCACGCCCTCGTTTGACTATGGCTCGGAAAAAGAAGAAGAAAGGTAGCTAGTTGAAGGTGCATCTATACTTATTAGTACAAGATCCATAACAAATGGATAAAACATGAAGAATTTTATAATGAATTCATCAACAAAATCATTTTAACGAAGCAATTGTAAATGAAACAAAAAATAAAATAAAAAATTCACAATTCAACTTGTAATTGATTCAAAATATACACAACATTTCCCCAAAAAAGAAGTATAAACTCAAACTTGATGGAAAAAAAAAACAAAGATTGGCTAGCTAAGACTGTACTGACATATATAGGGGGATGCAACAATATTCATTGGACTCAATTGAAACTTGAACTCAATTTTTCTCTTTTTTGGGGGTGTGTGAAACATATAAATACACATGGGAAAAATCATTAAAATTTAATTTGTGACTATTTTAAAATTACAATGAGTTTTAGTGTTAATAAACTTAAAGATTAACCCATCAATTTTGTGTGCATAGAATTCTTTTGTGAACTTCATGATGTGTAATTCCTCTCAAGATTTAAATTTTATGGTTTGAGACATATTATTTGTTGTAATTTTCATTAATTTTTACACATAAATTTATGTTTCACATAAAAAGTACTGAGTTCAGATGAACTCTGTGTTTGAACCCTCTGTCTGCCACTATATCTCATGATTTGAGTTTATCTTTCTTGTATGTATCATGTTTTGGTTTATTTATAAAATAAAATAAAATTCCACCCAATTTTTTTGAAGTATATATTAATTTAAATTCTGAATTCGCCTGTGTATACTAAAATCAGAGAAGTTGTAGTAGACATACCTGAAGATTATTGTATCTGTTGAAAGTCTTGTAGCAAAGATGGCAAGAGAATTGTGTTGGACCAATGAGAATTTGAGAAGGAGTAGGGATCCAATATTGTCCCTTATTTAGTGTATTATTATTATCATTAGAAACCACATCAAATTGATCTTCTTCTTTATTTCCTCCACTATCTACTACTCCTTCACATGAATTTGGAAGCCCTATATGTAGAGATACACTCACATTTTCATTATAATAATTAGTAGTAGTATTTTCCTCATGAGAAAAAGTAGTAGTAGTAGTACTACTCTCACAAGAATACTTATTATTATTATTGTTGTTGTTGAGAAGTGGAAGAGCTTCTCTTAGTGGTGGTGAAGAAGGTGCAATTTCTTTGTTGTAACAAAAGTTGGAAGATGAAATATATTGTTGATGAAGAGGAAGGAAGTTGAACCATCCTGTGAAGAAATTATAGTAGGGTTCTGTCATACTCAAAACTTAGAAAAAAAGTTGTTTTCTATGGAGTTCTATATATCTTGGGGTTTCATATATTTTCTAGACACTTGAATTAAGTAGGTTGTGTATAGTTGGTACATGTATATTTATATATGAATAAAGAGGATTTATTGGGATGATAAAATGGAGGATGGGTGAAGGGGAAAAGAAGAAAGAAAAAGGTTAGGAGAAAGGGGTTGAAGGAGAAGGGGGTAACTTTAGCTACAATTGTGATAGTGAAATGAAAGGAAATACATTGTTTCATTTTACTTGTCTTAGTTTGACGGGTATGAGGACAGAGCTAGAAGTCGTATACCTAGAGAAGTTTTTGTATTTATATTAGAAAATTCATCAAATATATGTATAAAAATTAAATTTAGAACCCAGCAATTACTACTCTCTCTGTCCACTTTTATTTGTCATGTTTGTTTCTCGAAAATCAATTTGACTAATTTTTAAAGATGGATTAGATTATATTAATTTGATATTTTAAACATAAAATTTAGATATTCAAAAATTATACGAAAAGTGCTATAAATTGCAATTTTTTGCATATCAATATGATGAAAATTACATCATAAAATGTTAGTCAAAGTTTTTATAATTTAACTCTAAAAAAAGAAATTATAACAATTAAAAGTGAACGGAGGTAATAATTACCAACACCTGATGTCCTTAGCTATTTTTAGAATTTGAAACTCATGATAAAGTTTAAATTCTAGCTTTACCTACGACTGGGCACCAAATTTGAAAAAGTAAAGAAAGATTTTTTAATCGCGTGATCTTAAATTAAATATATATAATGTACTAAATTAATATATGAATCTTGTAGCTTTAAAATGTCACATGAGTTAATTATTCAAGAAATTATTAAATATAGAAAGTATCTTCTTTTTTTCTAAAACTAAAAAGAAAAGTAAAACACATTATTATTATTATTTTCATTTATCTCACACTTTCTTTTTAGTCCTTTTTTTGGGAAATTCTTCATTTTATTCTTAATAACTTATTATTATTATTTTCATTTATCTCACACTTTCTTTTTAGTCCTTTTTTTGGGAAATTCTTCATTTTATTCTTAATAACTTGTTCTTATAACTGTACCAATATCAATTGCCATGTTTAATTAAGTTTATCATAAATACATTATTTAATTTGTTCCAATTTATATGGTAACATTACACTATTCAAGGAGTCAAAAATTTCCTTCTTCAACCGCAATTTTGTAAAAAAAAGTATTTTTAAATATTTTGAATTATACAAAATATTTATTATGATCCATATTCAAATTTTTATCGAACATTAACTATTTTAATCTTCATGCATGTTCAAAAACATTTATGTGGATTGTGGAACATAGGATAAATATTTATACTTTTGAAATATATTTTTAAAATTTTTTATGATCAATCAAATACCATTATATAAGACAAAAAGGATACTGTATAAGGTTTTTTATTTTTAGATAATATTAGGAAATTTTTACCGGGTTTATGATTAAAGGCATCGAACCAAATGTAGGTGAGAAGATAATAAAAGAAATAAAAGCCATGGGACAAAGTCAGAGACTACACCTAGCAGGTTTGTCTCTTTCTTTATGAAAATTCTTATTACCATGTTGTTTCTTGTTTTAATTAGTTTATTATCTACTCTATACAAGAATAAATTAATAATAGGCTTTTAAAAGCAATGAACATTTTTTTTCAAGAATATGGAGCACTTCCTTTGGATAGTGTGTCTACTATTTTCTCTGTGTATGATTTTGGTTTCACATACTAAATTTCTTTTATTGCATTCTACTTGATTCGTACTGACTTGATATATTATTTAAAAAAATTAATAAATAATTGTGATCACACTAAACGCTCAAAGGCTAATATTAAATATACAATCAAAATCGACCTTTTCGGGTCGATTATTGGAGAAAATTGACCTAAAATTATAAGTAAAAAAAATGTTGATTGCAAAAAATATTCAACCTTGGTTGGTCGGTTATTTTTAAAAATTAAAAATACCAAGTTTTATTTTTAAAATTATAAAATAATAAAATGTAATATCTGAGTCTGAAGACCCATCTGTAGGATAATTATTTTTTTGCTACTTTATATTTGTATTCAATAAAATATGAACAGTAACACTTCTCAAAAACAATAATAAACCAAATAAAAGAATGAAAAAATTGAGTTCATTAATTCATAGTGTGTCTTTATGGAAATTATTTTCCTCAAGTATCCAAGGTTATAGAATATAACTTTTTAAAATTAAATAATTTACTTCAGCAGAATAATAATACCTCAAATATTGTTGAACTTCGAACTCCCTCAATTATTATAAATCACACTTGAGTTTTGTTTTAAGAAGAAAAAGAACAGAAAAACATAGAAAAATTTGTACCCTATCTAATGAAAAATCAAACATTTATAGCCAACAAGAATTGCTTCAGAAAGTCGATCTAGTTTTTAAAAATATATATTTTTTAAAACAGTCTTAGGAAGTCATATTTTCAAACATTATTTAGATATCTTTTTTAGATTAATCTTAGGTAGATTTTAATCGCGGACTATAATATAATATTCGCACAATATATTTATTTTTGTTTTGTGCGATTATAGATATACTAATTAACTCACGATCTTTTGACTTTTTGAGTTGGTGTACTTTCTATTTCATTCAAAGGTTTCAATTAAGAGTGAAAGTGTAACTCATATTTCACATTAATCCTTAGTTATTTAATTAAATAATTATTTCTAAGAATCCAACTTAGGTATGTATATATATCTCATTCTGATTTTATTAATTATAACCCAAAATGACCTGACTAACGTCAAAATACAAAAGGAAAAGGACTAAACAACATGCCATTTATTTCTTTGTGTAAAATTCAAGTTTATTTTAGGTTTGTAGGGTCTAAGGGGTCTAGATCATGCATAAATGTTATGATATCGATAGCTTCCCGATAAAATTATTGCTGAGCTACCTTAACTTTATATACAACTTACTCTCACCGTTTCAATTTAAATATTTTATTTTTATTTTTTATTTGTTTCAAAAGTATATTTTTCTATTTTTGGTAAGAGTTTTCGATTATAATATTATGATACACGTAGGATCATACGATTTATAAGACTACATGTATTTTTAATTTAAGATGGTAATATTCAAAAATCTCCTATAATTTCTGAAATTTTGTATTGTTTGGATGGTTGTTACATATTGTTTCATAATGTATTGTATTGTATTATATTGTATTGTTTAAAACTGTAAATGAATACAACATTTAAAATTTTAAATAGATCGTATCATTTTTCGTCATAGAAAATATCACATCAATAATTTGTAGGATAAATCTACAAGAAAAGTAAGGTAATATATAAGGTAAAACTACTATAAAAAATGTAGGTAAAGGATCATAAAATATAATTATTAAATAACAAGTAAAAATAAATGAGGAGAAAAAAAATAATGTTGCGATATCACATTAAATCAATCGAAGAATCCAATATTACAAATCTTATTTTTTGTGAAATGTTAAAAAGTTTAAGCCACATTTACTTTTTTATAGCAGGTAACCTGTAATACTTTCAAAATATTTAGTATTATAAATTTTACTTTTTTAGAAATAAAATACACATAAACCACTATATTGATCTCTGCTTTTCATGGGAGATCTAGCTAGGAGATTTAATGAATACCATGGTGACATGTGGAGCTCTTATATATATATATATATATATATATATAATGTAATATATATGTATATAAATATAAAAAATGAAAGGCAGAATTTTGAGAGTAATAAATAAAGGGAAAAGGGTCAAAAATGCCCTTATACTATGTGAAAGGAACAAAAATGCCCTCCGTTTATAGTTTGGCTCAAAAATGCCCTTACCGTCAATAGTTTGGTTCAAAAATGCCCTTAGAGTCAATACTTTGGTCCAAAAATGCCCCTATAATTACTAAATGGGTCAAAAATGCCCTTTTCCAAATAAGTGTACTATTTTTTCTTTTAAACACATTTTCTTCTTAATTAAAATATTATTAAAGAACCATGTTCTTGTTTTCTTTCTTTTAAAATCACTTTAACAATTAAAATGTAGGAAATATTTTTTTTCCTTCTTAATGCCATCTTATCAATTAAAATAGAATAACTTCATGTACCATTTCGACAGATAATATATGTCATATGTATAAAATCATAGTATATCCATCATTAATTTATATTTATAAAATGATAAAAAATAATTATAATAAAATAAAAAATATTTTCATTTTTATTTTTATATGAATTGAAGTAAGATAAACATTTAATAATTAAAAAATATTATTAGAAAAAGAATGTGTTAAAAAGAAAATAAATAATATATTTATTTGAAAAAATGAGCATTTTTTGCCCAAAATAACAATAAGGGCATTTTTGGACCAAAGTATTGACGGAAAGGGCGTTTTTGAACCAAACTATAA
>JAJOOS010010113.1:0-11730 GCA_029582725.1 Solanum chiquidenum | reverse complement strand
ACACCCAAAATTCGCCCCCACCCACCCTACCCCCACATCCACCCCCCACCCCTCAATTTTTTATTTTTTCAAAAACAAAAGTGCAATTAGGGATTTTTTTTTTATAAGTGGGTGATATATGGGTATATATGGAACTCTCATGTTTACCCATTTTGTCCATATTTGTATGAGCTTAAATATTTTGAAGTCCATATTTACCCATTTAAGAAAATATGAGTGATCCATTTAATTTAATATGGGCTAAATGTATCCATTTCCCTTATATGGGCTGAAATTGCCACCCCTTCTTTGGCCTGATAATGCGATGTTTCTAAATCCTGATAAGCCATGCTGATTTGGGAATTTGGGACTGAGCAAACACTTATTCTGGATATAGGATGTATTTTGCAATAATTGTATTTGATGAACCACTTGGATGGAATTGGCTTTCTGTCGTTCTTTTCTAAAAGATTGTTTACATGCAGGAAATATATTCAGTTAAGCTTCCTGGAGATCCAAAACTTGGAGAAGGCAAACCAGAAAATCAGAACCATTCTATAATATTTACCCGTGGAGAAGCAGTTCAAACCATTGATATGAATCAGGTAAGTAATTTTCCCTCTTAATGCTTGTCTTATTAGGTAAATGTTGTTTCTTTTGTCCAGAATGTATATGATTAGCTTGCTCATCCTGAGTGTGCAATCAGGAATTCTTCATGCTTTTTCAATAAAAAGTGCATTTCTCTTAAATTATTGCTTTCACGACATCTTTGTCCTCGAAGATTTGCGTGTCTGTGTATTTATGTGAATTGTGATTAATATAATGCAAGTTATGGTATTCTTTATTTGGCGGTAAATTTGTATATTTTTGTAGTTCTAGTCTTGTCTTGCCAGCAGAGACTCATTTTGGATGATATCTTTCATGGTTTATTCGAAGTCTTTACTTAATTCTGTAAATTTTTTGCTTCCTTTTCTCCTGGTATGTATTGTCGTGACATTTAACTGTGAAGTGTAAATATAAATAAATAGAGGTTCAAAAAAAATAAGTAGAGTTTCTTTTTCATTTCCTTTTCTTCTCAGCATAAATTTATTTGTCTCTCTCTAATGCAGGATAACTACCTTGAGGAAGCAATGAAAGTCAGAAATCTTTTGGAGGAATTCCATGGTAAACATGGGCTCCGACCACCCACTATCCTTGGTGTTAGGGAGCATGTTTTTACTGGAAGGTTAGTTTCTGTTGAATCTGGGATGAACTATCCTTCCTCCGATAATATTGTTAATCTACTTTATACTCATTTCAACTGTGCAGTGTCTCTTCGCTCGCTTGGTTTATGTCCAACCAGGAAACCAGTTTTGTCACCTTGGGCCAACGTGTTTTAGCAAAGCCTCTCAAGTTAGTATCTTTTGACCTAGGTTGATCTTGTTTGTCTAAAATGGGATTACTTTAATAGAAATTCTTTCACTAGCATCAAACATGTTTATTGTTGGTTGATTCAGAATCGGTTTTGGTCATTTCTAGTTTTTTCGTCTTTTCCTCGCATTTCATTATCTAATATCAATTCAGATTACCTTGAGTTGTTAATACATGGTGAGATGATACTAATTTACTAATATAAATAGAAAACTTTTGGAAATAGTGGCACCCATTGCTTCTTACTTTTATGTTTTTCTTTCAGATTTTATATGTATCTGTCTTATTAAGAGCACTCTAACGTTTCTCAGCCTTTGGGCTAAGATCAAGTATAGTATATGTTCCTATGATGTTAGTCTACCTAGACTACAATTTTGGGTCCTAACAGATTCCTTGAAACTGTTTTTTTGTACCAGTTACCAATGTAGTAAGCTGACGTGGCTAATTTTAGGATCATAAACTTTTGTTTTTGTAAAAGTAGTTTTGCGTCTTGGCTGCTACCCCTGTCCCAACTTTTATTTCTTTTTTCCCCATTAAGGCTAGTAGTATGTCTTGTCTGTTGTGGTATGTGGCACACTGGCACTAGAGAAACGCCATCGTCTTTTAAAACATAAAGAGCATTTCCTATTATTTTTTTTAGAAATCTGGGCATTCCCTGTAGGGAACCCGGCACGTTGGATGTTTGAATGATTTTTATCCTTCTTTCAATGTTGGCAGCAGGAAACCGGTCTTTCCCACGCTCTTTTCGGTCTCTTTGGTTTTTACTCTTTCTTTATCAAAATCTGCAATGAAATAGTGACAGTTCATTGGCTACCTATCACAATCATATGTGCGTGGATGGGGTTGGTACATGGGAATTCAGGGACTAAACCTTGTTTCTGTGAAGTCATTCTTTTTATCTCCTCCTTATATACACATTTTCTTGATAAATAAACAGACTCAACACACATATAATATGTATATATCAGTGTGGCCTCTATGATCTTTTATTTTTTTTGGGAGTTGGTGGCTGTAGGATTGGCACGGTTTACCGTTTGCTATCCTTTCTCTTCAAATACGATGAAGTGTTTGGGCATCTTTTCTTTCTCTCTTCCTTCTCCATTTTAAAAAAAATTATGTATGTGAAATAAAATTCGAAAAAGACCAAAACTCATGTACCAGTTGTGCAGCTGTTGCAAGGTGAAAATCATGCACTGGTTTTACAATTATTTGAACTGCCTAAATACATTAAGAAGCATGTGGCAATAATCTCTGGTCTGTTCCCATTTCCTGTGTACGCCATTCTCTTACTAGTAATAAACTGTTTTGAGTCAATAATTATCAAAATATAAATTTATTGTCTATAGGAAACGATCTCTCTACCTCACAAAGGTAGGGGTAAGGTCTGCGTACATCCTACATCCTACACGCCGAAACCCCACTTGTGGGACTACACTGGGTATGTTGTTGTATAAAGTATAAACTTATTGCTAAAAGTCAATCACTCTGCTCTCCATGAGTGACCTTCGCTTAAATAGAGTTGTTTAGGTGAAAAAATCGGTCAGAAAAGTTTTTCATTTTAAAAGTGGTTTTCAGGGTTCGCATGCACTATGGACATCCTGATATCTTCGATCGGATCTTTCATATCACACGGGGTGGCATTAGTAAAGCATCACGTGTTATCAATATAAGTGAAGACATCTATGCCGGTAAGTTTGAGAGACTTGGTGTACTCATAGTATCTCCTATTTTCCACCTTTCTCTTAATTGCTTCCTGGCTAGTTCCCATTGTTTTGTGTATCTTTAATCTGGACGACACATAGTGATCGACTGATATTCTTCAGATCATGAAAACAAATAGAGCTAGTTCACATGATAGTTCCTATTGTTATTTGGATAGAGGATGACTTTCCATGATGTTCAGCCAATAGTCTCTTCGAATGGCAGTTTTTTTCTTTAAGCTGACAGTTCTACTTCTATGCCTTCAACTTTTATGGTGTTTGTTTTCTTTTTTCTGAAGTATGTGATTTTCTAGCTTTGTATCTGTGGTTTCCACCGTTCTTTGCAGGTTTTAATTCCACTTTAAGGCAGGGTAATATTACCCACCATGAGTATATTCAGGTTGGTTTAGTTTCACTTGCTTGCATTTTATTAGATTTCTTTTTTACTATCCTGAAGGCTGTGTTGATGAATGTAGGTTGGAAAGGGAAGAGATGTTGGTTTAAATCAAATAGCTTTATTTGAAGGCAAGGTAGCTGGTGGAAATGGAGAGCAGGTTCTGAGCAGGGATGTGTACAGAATTGGCCAACTTTTTGATTTCTTTAGGATGCTCTCGTTCTTCTTCACCACAGTTGGTTATTATGTTTGTACAATGGTATCATATCTCTTGTTCCTTCTTCTATTATTCCCTGTTTCCGAAATTACTTGATCTGTCCTTTTGATGTCTCAGATTCTGTCCTGTTCCCAGAAGTGGCAATTTTCAGATTAATATAAACACCCCCCCCCCCCCGCACCGTAACCTCTAAATGCATTAAAAAATAAAAAAAATAAAAAAACTAGGCCATCACCTCACTTCTCTAAACTATTTTTTTTGTTTTCTCTATGAACAACATACTTAGCCTCGGTGTAATCCCACAAGTGGGGTCTGAGGAGGTTAGTATGGCACCGGCCCCCTACCTTGGGAGGTAGAGAGGCTGGCAGGCTGCTCAAACCTTTGCTGCCAAAGTTATATGGCTGACTGGGAGAAGGAAGGTTCAAGCTATGGCTGCCCCATGGGATGTTCATTTGGAACTGTTTCCGATTGACTCAAGGAAAAATTGTCACGACCCAAAATTCCATTAAACCGTGAGGGTATCCACCATCCCCGTAGGTGAACCTCGTTCCTTTATTAACCATATAAAAAAATGTTGAAGTAATATGAAATAAACAATTAACTTTAATAAGTGCGGAACAAAAGAGTCAAAACCTAAATCAACCCCCAAGACTTGGTACTGGTACAAGAGCATCTACGAATACTACTCAAGTACAACCTTGAACGCAAGTACACTCAAGTATTGCGAGTACATGGATTAGTTTGTTCATACAAAAAGGTGTAGCAACTAACAAGTGTTGAGTGAGTACATGAAACACGTGTATTCAATAAGTTTTGATTACTGAACGTCCGAACTTTCCTAGAAGCGATAACGAGATACAATCTTAACAATTCCTTTTTCCACAAATATAAATTACCATAAAAAAGTGATCAATGATAAGAGAGTTGGGGGTTTAGGGATCAAGAACCTTAAGAATTAAAGCAATGCTTTGAGAATGACGTGGCTTTGGAGGTATTCCAACGATGATCGGAATTATCTTCTCCGAAACCCAGCTGATCACCTTGGGATTCATGTTACCCATCCCTGCAAATCGATAATCACATATAAAAGCTACGGGAGGGTTAAAATGGGGAAAACAAGTAAAATTCATCAAGTGACTAGGAGGGTCGTTATAAAAACATTACAGCTTTCTTTTCCGGTCAGTAACTTAATTTAGTATTTATTTTAGATGTCAGTCTAATGAAGTATTGTGTGTCAGTTTTTTCTATAAAAGATAGCGCAACGTCAGGTCATAATATGAAATTTGAAACAAAATTAGTGCTTCTGAAGTGCTCTGTTTCATTCTAACATCTTCACACATTCCCACAATTGCTTTAGGCTCATTTCTCTTCTGAACTCCTATAAATGATCAGTTTAAACTATATAGTCCTACCTTCCAGGCTAGTTTTATATTTATGTTTCTTTTTCCTGTTTGTCGACTGACTTTTTCTCATAATAATTTTTCTTTATTGCAGATGACAGTCCTTACTGTGTATATTTTCTTATATGGAAGAGCATATCTGGTAAAATGTTTCCAACATGTCTCTTTTTGTATTATTGTAATAGTCTCTATTGTTTGTCACTGGTGTATGTGTGTGGAGTGATGTACATGCACTTTCTTGAGATGTCAAACTAGATTAATCTTGCTTCTTGTTGCACTGTCCACTGATGCTTCTAACTTGATCTGTTGGGTCTATTAACATAAATAATGGCAAGGCCCATTTAGAGAAAATAGATGAACTTACCAACTACTTATCACAAAAAAAGTGAGAAAAGTGCAACGTTGGTGAGATCTTCAGCTTTTCTTCTTTATATTTTGAAGGATAAAAATCTTCACAAACATAGTTTGGTTTGGGATGTTTGAGAACATTTATCTTTCTCTGGCGTCACTGTCTGACACAGTTAAATATATTTCTAGGAGCTCATAAACCTTACAAATATATCATTGAGAAAAAAGGATGGATAAAACAGCAGTATTCAATTGTATTCTATGGAAGGATGAGGAACTTTATACACATGTTTAGCTTTTAAAGCATAACGGCAGTATTCTCATTTTGATCCTTCAAATGAGATGGTATTTGTCTACAGTTATTAGACAGTTGCTGACAGTTCTTGATTGCTCCTGCCTGCCATTATATAAGTCTCATCAGTCCTCTTATTTCAAGCAGGCTTTCTCTGGACTTGATGAAGGAATATCGAGGAGAGCTAGATTTTTGGGTAACACTGCACTAAATGCCGCTTTGAATGCTCAATTTTTTGTTCAGATAGGAATTTTCACTGCAGTTCCCATGATAATGGGTTTCATTCTTGAACTTGGTTTGCTTAAGGTATGCATTGTATTATTTGCAACTCATGTTATCATATAGATAATAATGGATTTTGTCATTTTGTGTTTGCTTAAATTGGTGTTTCTAGTTATGTTGCTTTGCATTCACATGCACTAATTTTGCAGGCCATCTTCAGCTTTATTACGATGCAGCTTCAGTTTTGTTCTGTCTTCTTTACTTTTTCTCTTGGGACCAGGACTCACTATTTTGGGCGCACTATCCTCCACGGTGGTGCAAAGGTATGTGGGTCATATGAATTTCACTCTGAAGGAACTTATAATAGGTACCAGAATAACCCAACATGTTACTTATAAAACAGTACCGGGCGACTGGACGAGGTTTCGTTGTTCGTCACATCAAGTTTGCGGAGAACTATAGGCTTTATTCCAGAAGTCATTTTGTTAAAGCGTGAGTCCTAGATCCCATTAATTTGATTTGTGAATTTTCTTCTGTTCCTAGAACTGTCATTGATACTCTTTAATCCACAGGTTGGAAGTGGCTTTACTTCTTATAGTATACTTGGCTTATGGTTACACGAATGGAAGCACCACTTCTTTTATCTTACTAACTCTCAGCAGTTGGTTCCTTGTCATTTCATGGCTATTTGCTCCTTACATCTTCAATCCCTCTGGATTTGAATGGCAAAAGTATGTTATTTCTTGTATTTACTGTTCTTTATGGAAATTTCTTCTGTATGATTGGCATTGCTCTCCACTGCATGCATTTTACACAAGCACCAGATTTACTGTACCATGTAATTTTCAAACTGCTTTCTGCCAAAAGAGCAGAGTTGAGAACTTTGATGAGATTTGGTACCATTATAGTTATACTCCCTTCCTACCATTTTGATTGACCCATTTAACTCTTTTCACATTTTGGTGAAGATTCTTAAATGATGTACTCCCTCTGTCCCAATTTATATGACTTACTTTCCTTTTTAGTCGGTCCCAAAAAGAATGACACATTTCTATATAAAGTAACAATTTAACTATAAAATGTCCATTTTACCCTTAATGAAATGATTTACAGCCACACAAATTTCAATCATTCATTTTAGACCACAAGTTTTAAAAGTCTTCCTTCCTTTCTTAAACTTCGTGCCGAGTCAAAGTACCTCACATAAAATGGGACGGAGGGAGTATTTGATTTGAGTTTGGTAAAGAGATGGTAAATCAAAATAAGATTACTCACATCATATATTAAAAATAAGATAAAGTAGTTACATCATCTAGTATTGTAATTTGATTCTTTAGGATTGTTAAAAGTTTCACTTAAGGAAATAGTTAATTTCTAGGATGGACTATAATAGCAAGTAATCAAAGAAAATGGGATGAGCCAGTTGTGACCAATATGTAATTACACTAATTATCCTTATAAATCATAGTTGTCATCATTTTTCCTTATTCTTTTGTTCACATGTCATCCTCCGACTGTGATTTGTGATGCTGTTAGAGCTGCTGATAATTCCGTGATTCTCTCAATACTTGTCATGATTTTACAGAACTGTTGAAGATTTTGATGATTGGACCAACTGGCTTATGTACAAGGGTGGAGTAGGTGTCAAGGGAGACGACAGCTGGGAGTCCTGGTGGGATGAAGAACAGGTTGACTTATGTATCCTTTTAGTTGTAAATTCTGTAACATAAATTATACCTTCATTAGCTCTCTTTTCCTTGTCAAATGCATTCTGGCCAGTACTGTATCACCCACCTGTCTCCTCTTTTTGATGCAAACAGTTGAGACATTTTTAAATTGTGATATTCCTTTCCGTCTCCTTTCTCTGTACTCCCTCTGCCTAAAAATAAAATATGAGGAAGTTTTAGGCTACCAGATCATTCCTATGAGAAGAAAAAAAGGATCTTCTCTAAAAGGATCTCCCTCTCCTCTCCAAAAGAAACTGAAAATGAAAAGAATAGGAAAAAACGAAGTTCTGGAAATTGCTTTTTCTAACACCAAGTTTTTTATATTGCAGATTCATATCCAGACTTTGAGAGGACGGATACTAGAGACAATATTGAGTCTCAGATTTTTTCTTTTCCAGTACGGCATTGTCTATAAACTTCAGTTGACGGGATCGGACACTTCCCTTGCGGTATGTTTTTGCATTAGTTGCATACTATGACGAACATTTAGTTCTCTGTGGAATGAACCAAATGGGCGTACATGGTTGTTTTTCATGTTAATAAATTGAGGGGATAGCCTTGGAATAAAAAACACATACATAGTATACAATTTTTCTAATGCAAAACTTATGCTACTATGACCTTGTACATTTTCTCAGTGTGACAGATCTAAAGCTTGTGTGTTCTTGGGCATGCAATTAAAACTTCCTGGATTACTTATGCTGATGCTTCCTCTCTTTTTTTTTCATCTTTGGGGCATAGAAATTTTTTTTATTGGGTTATATGACTATTGAATTTGTAGATAATGGGAGCTACTCTGGTTGGAATTGTTCTTTTAAATTTAATTTTCTCTTCATCAACGTACATTTCATGAAAGATAGTGATGACTAGAACATATTCTACTAATTCTTTATTCAGTTTGCAGATAGATAGGGATCATTTAAGCAGATTTTGCTTTAACAGATTTAATAAATAATTAGGAGAGTTTGATATTAGTGAAAGAAGACGTAAGAACTGTCCAGTGAAACTATGTCTGCAAAAATGTTTCCAGCAGGGATACTGCTTTTGATTGATATATGATGCGAGAAAACTTTAATACAGAATAATGCAGCATCCCCTCTGGTTTTGCGAATTTTTGAATTTTTAATAATGTTCTCAAATTTAGTGATGTTAGTGTTACTTTATGTTTTGATGTTGAGTGCTGCTGTATATTTCTGTGTTGTATTGATTATGTTCTCTACTGAAGACAACACTAACCGAAACTCTTTGTACAACTAGATATATGGCTTTTCTTGGATTGTACTGGTGGGAGTTGTTATGATTTTCAAGGTATTCATCTGTCTGTGATGTTATTAGCTTACTTTATTGAGTCTTATGTTACTGCAATTCCCCAAACTTTTCAATAATCTTGGAAACTATCAAATTGCAGATCTTTACCTTTAGTCCTAAAAAATCCACCAACTTCCAGCTCATGCTGCGATTTATTCAAGGAGTTACAGCTTTGGGACTTGTTGCAGCTCTTTGTCTTGTTGTGGCTCTTACCAAACTGTCTGTTGCCGATTTGTTTGCTAGTGTCCTTGCCTTTATTGCAACTGGTTGGGCTGTCCTTTGCGTAAGTTTAGCTAGCTCCTGGGCTGCTTTCTAGCATTTTTTTTTCTACTTTCTGACAACTGTTTGCACAATTTACTGCATAGAGGATTCCTTGTTGTCTTTATTTGCTTCTGTATGATGTTAAAAATTATCTTCTTTAGTTACTGTTGGCGTGTTGGAATAGTTTGTCAAATTTGTTATAGCATGCTTGAACTCATTTCTGCAATTGCGAATTCTCACTATCATCCTGTTGGAATGTAAAACCAAGTCTCGTGATGGTCTTTTTAAGTGTTTCCCCAGTGTATATATTTGCACATGTCATGGAGGTATTAATTTCAGTTTTTGCAGTTGCACCATTTGTGAGTTCATACTGTAGTCATTGCACGACCTGGATCCCCCCTCACTTACTCTTTTATCTAAGTGTTGACATCTTTCTATTTGCTAAAACATTTATATCCTAACGAGGAAGTAACTAAAGATAAGTTTTATGTGACTGTTTTGTAGGATAATACATGAATATGTTTTATGTTTACAGATCTGTTTTGTTGTTAAAGTTGCACATTGTAATTTTCCTTGCAGCTGGCAATCACATGGAAGAGGGTTGTGTGGAGTTTGGGTCTGTGGGAATCTGTGAAGGAATTTGCTAGAATGTATGATGCTGGGATGGGTATCATTATTTTTGCTCCAGTGGCAATATTATCGTGGTTCCCATTTGTCTCTACCTTCCAGTCGCGGATACTCTTTAACCAAGCATTCAGTCGTGGTCTGGAGATCTCTCTCATTCTTGCTGGGAACAAAGCAAATGTTGAACCCTCGACATTTTAGTTCTTATAAAAAGGCCTATAGCCATGTAGAATTTGTATAGTTTGCAAATTGGTAGATTGTATCATATGCCTGTTGTCTAATTATTTCATAGTTAGGGTACTCTGAGATTGCAAGTACATTAACTATTGTAGACATCATTGTGGCATCTCAAGTTCCATCTGTAATTTCGATGTGACATTTTGACTATTTAGCCCTATAAAGTGGTATACATGAAGATGGGGTGACCAAATTTATTTTGGTTGTATTCAGGATCATGGCAATTTTGCTCCTATTTTTGTATCTGTCGTTTCTTCACAGCTGTAATGATAGTTAATATTGCATTTTTGTCACACTGCCGATTCAGGAAAGGTGAATTAATTTTGTAATCCCTTACTAATTGTATTTTAGCTTTATGGCTTTTTACAAGAAATCTTTGATTTTTCACAAGATTTGAAAAAAGTGTTTCTATTCAAATTGTAGGTGGTTATAAAAACTGCGTCCTCTAGAACTTGTGAGAATCAACATCATCTCTAGTTTGTTGTTTTTATTGTTTAATTTTTTATCTTGTGTTTGGAACTCCTATTAAATTTGGATAGTGCATTGGCCCATTCGGGAATGGCGCTTCGAATTTTCTCATCTCTAGTGTTATTGTTACACATTCCAATTTTTCTAGTCAAATTATTACAGAAAAGCTTTACGTAATATAATATATATGAATTAATTACTCGAGTGAATCCTTTTTAAAAAATAATTACTTATTTTAGATATGCTTTTTAATTATTACCATTTATAGCAATATATAACAATACTATATATTTTATTAGATTTTTCTCTCTCTCATCTCTTTCTCTTTTTTCTCTCTCAACTTTTTAATTTTGCTAGCTCCTTTCTTATTGTTGCTCTTTCCCTCTTACTTTCTTTTTGTTGTTTTTTTTCTTTTTGCTGCTCTTTCTCTCTCTCTCTTTTTGGTGCTTTTTTTTTTCTTTTATTTCTCTCTTTACTTTCTTTCATAGAGTAGTTAATGATTCGTAGAATGAATAAAATTTGTATCAATAATTAATTTAATTAAACAAATAATTTAATCGTAACAAATGAAGAGACATAATAAATTGCAAAATGAATTAAACTTGAATTAAAAATGTATTACACACATATTAAAGTTGAATTAGAAGAGAATTAAAAATGAATGCAAAATGTAGCAAATGAAAGAGCATTCTATGATCTATAAACTGAATGAATTTGTATCAATAATGAATTTAACAAGTAATTGAATCGTAACAAATCAATCAATAAATTACAAAATGAATTAAAATTGTATTTAAAAGTGTATTGCACAAATATTAAAATTGCATTGGAAGAGAGAATTAAGCATGAATAAAATAACGTAACTAATGAAAGATCAGACAATGATCTATAGAGTAAATTAAACTTGTATTAATAATGAACTAAACAAGTAATCCAATAGTAACAAATAAATCAAAAAATTGCAAAATAAATTAAATTACTTTAAAATTGTATTACACAATATTAAAGTTGAATTATAAGAGAGAATTAAGAATGAATGAAAAATGTAACTAACAAAAGACAAGACAACGATCTATAAACTGAATTAAACTCATATTATTCATGAATAAAACTTATATCATATGTATCTTATAAATTATCTTT
>JAJOOS010010111.1:0-11576 GCA_029582725.1 Solanum chiquidenum | reverse complement strand
TGAATTTGGATATATTTTTTTTGGAGGGAGGAAACAATATTTTTAGTGAGGAGATTAGATTTGACTAATTTAGAAGATTATTAAAATACATTTCATCTATTAATTAATATTCCTTTTTTAGCCTTTTTAACTTCTATAAATCAAGCACACATTGTGTATCTAATTGCAATAGATCTTCATCACAACATTCATGTTCTTTCAGTCAACATCTTCTTCCTCCTCCTTTTTACCTTGAAATGAACAAAACTCTCCCTTGTTCTTCCTACATTCAGCTTTGAAGCATCGATATAAATCATACCATCCATTAACAAGTTACTAGAGGTGAGATTTGTCATTATTTTCTTTGTTTTTCACCTTTGTTCATTGCGTTTAAAGTTTTATCATGTGTTGAAGATCGATGATGATGATTCTTCATATATGTATTTAAGGGTTTAGTATTTAGCCCATCATAGTTTTGTGTGTTCACTTTGATTAAGTTGGAGATTAAGAATCCGATTGGAATAATTTTTGTTGTTTAAAATCTCCCAACGAGTTATCCCAAATATTTTTCCACATATAATCAACCATTTTGCTAATATATCACGGAAACCATTATTTGTTTTAGTTGTTGGATTGAAAATTAAATATTCGTGCATATTTAATAAAATTTTCCTAATATATAAATACATGATATTTACCTAAAAATAGCTAAAAATATTTACTTTGATCTCATTTTTTTCGGTATATTTTGTTTAGAATTGACTGATATTTTGTCTTTACCAGAATTGAATCAAAGTCTTTATTGAATTTCATCATTTTTTCCGTTCTACTTAAAAGTTTCTATTAGTACTCCAAAATCTCGGTCAAACACATATTTATAACAGATTAAATATTTTACTTTTTAGATAAAGAAAAGTTTGACCTTTCAGAAGGTTGGTCAAACATGCTTTAATTGTTCGCTCGCTGGTTCTTTCAAGTAAATTGGTATATTTTTTTATGCTTCGACTATGAAATGGACACTAATAGATGTTAAAACTATATGTTTAAGCTGATTTTCAACTTTTCTTTTGTTTATTTTATCAGGACATACAGAAAACAAAGATGACAAAAAACACATCTGATGATATGCCGGACAAGGAAGTCAATCGTGCAGCAAAGATTCTAATGCAAATTGCCAACAACAGATCATGCACGTCATTCAACCTTGGAGAAAGTTCAGAGGAATCAAGAGCTCTGAATAGTCTCGAAACGATTCACCCTTGCAGCGAGGAAATAAGAGCTTGTTTCCGTAGAGAAGAAGCTCTAAGGTACACACAACCTGACAAGGCTTTCTCATATACAACTGTGGATGGTAAGAAGTCTGTTGTCGCTCCACTGAAAAGGCGTGGAGGCAAACTATTCAGAAGGATTTGTCATTACGATATTCTTAAGAGGAATAAACCGCCTTTTTTCACTCTCCATTGTTTGGTAAGAGATGCAGCGGCTAGATTGCCTGGAGGAGTTGGGACTAGAGATGATGTTTGTGTTTTGGCAAGGGACTCACAATTCATCGTTGAGGACATCTCCGATTCACAACTTAGCAAAGCTGTAAAGGGAGGGTTGGACCGTCTGCACTATGAAGACGATCCGTGTGTCAAATATGAGAGGGGAATGCATCGGTGGACTTATCTACATGGCGATAGAAAGGTAGAAGATTTTGAAGATGATTCGACATAAACTCTGAAATGAATTTTGTGAAATAAAGATTCAAGACTTTCAGCTGTAAATTTTAATCATGAGTTTGTATTGCTGCATCTTTCTGGATATTTTTCTGTTTAATATAAATATCATTAGTTCAAAAAAATATGTGCTTGTTGATTTACTAATGCTTGTTAGTTCCTAAAATCTAATGGTCCAATAAGTTGAGAATTCTGTAACTTTCTCAAATGGCCACTCAGGTAGATACCTGTTTTGATATACTTTATTTGAGCCGAGGATATTATCAGAAATAACATCCATATCTTCAAAAGGTATGGGTATAAGCTGCATACACACCAACCACCCTAGATCCTACTTGTGGGATATCACTGGGTCTGGGTATGTTGTTGCTAGCCCACTCAAGTTGATTTCTGGGCCCCTTCCATGTCAGGTTTCCGGTGCAAGAAGGTGGGTTTTTTTTCGGTTGGAGTTTTTAAGTGTAGGAGACAACATTTAAGTTGTTTGACTTTATTGATATAAAGGTGAGATAAATGCCTTTACTACACAATTTCAATAACATGAGTGACAATTTGAGAAATTTGTTAGGACCGAAATAAGCAAATGTCATGTAGAACCTAGCAAATTAAGCAAACCTCGAAATATCACGAGTAAGAAGACAAACGAGAAATATACCAAAAGACACAAAGATTTAACATGGTTCGGTCTATCGACCTACATTCACAAAGGAGATGAGCAATCCACTATAAATATGAAAGTACAAAATATAAAGACAAATAACCTCAACCAATTCACTCGGAATACAAGGAGGTTCACAAATTCTCCCCCATAATCAAAACTTTCAAAACGCTAGGACTAATCAAATTTTAAACATTTTCCTAAAAGAAAAACCTATTTATGGTAAGAAACTCATGACAATTAATACCTAACAAATCTCCCCCTTGACCTGAATTTCGCATGACCTTTAGCACTATACAAGCACTAGTCGAATCAAGCTCGGAAGTACAATGTTAGCGGGCACCTGAAGCACTAATTGTCCTGGTTCATAAAGAAACAGGACAATGGGGTCATGACTCATGAATGATGCTTAGTCCAATAGAAACACGCCCGCGCTCTCAACTAAAAGACTCCCCTCGCTACAATAAAAACAGTTTTTAGCGTCAATGAATATGCACATCAACAAAGACTGCTAATCCCATCCAATGTCGCTATAGGCTTTTGCCGCATTTACAAATAGTGCTAAAATATAATTGCCACTAAAGAAACATATTTAACCGCAATTAAGCTATTATTGTTAATAATTGCCACTAAAAGTCATCTTTGATGTATTGCTTGTGGCTTTGATCTCCAAGTACAGAGTTAGATGCATTGTGCAAGTCTAATTGATCGATCGATGCTTGAACTTTTTTCCTTTTCGCTGGACCAAAATAAGTTCGCGAAAGATGGAGTTCAGCTGAGAACGTCAGGTCTTTTCGACTGTTAGCATGGGAAACCACAAGAGATCATATTGCATACATAAGCTACATAAACTGAGATCATTTGGTGCAGAACTTCATCATTCAATATTACAGTGCCTTTTAAGACTTTTCCCTTTCTATACGATCTTAAGAAGTTGCCTTCAGTAGATGAGATAAAGGAGAAATGAAGATGAAAAATATTGTATACCACACGAATTTTAACTACAACTGTATTATAGATGTTTCATTATACTAGGGAAAAATAGTGATCTATAAACTTATATATATAGCTTCTAAATATAGTATATCATCATATAAGTTCACACGAAAAATTAGATACATCAAGTCTTGTAATTTGAATTTGAATTTTTTTTTTTTGGAGGGTAGAAGAAATATTTTGAGTGAAGAGATTAGATGACTAACTTAGAAAATTATTAAAATACATTTATCTCCTAATTAATATACCTTTTTAGAGAGGAGACTAGATTGACTAAATTAGAAAATTAGAAAATTATTAAAATCCACTTATCTCTTAATTAATATACCTTTTTTGCCCTTTTAACTTCTCCCTCCATAGTCTATAAATCAAACACACACTGTCTATCTGAAAAGTACTTGTTTCTACACCAAAAACTTTCATCAAACACTTTACTCCTTACAAAGATGACAGAAAACACATCTGATGACATGCCGTACAAGGAAGTCAATCGTGCAGCAAAGATTCTAATGCAAATGGCCAATGTTGTGAATCAGCCCCAGTCCAATAGGGATACCAACAAGTAGGGGTGTACAAAACCGAACCAAAAATCGAATCAAACCGCAAACCGAGAAAAAAAACCTGACTAGTTATTGGTTTGGTATTGAAAAAATAAACCCGACTATATTTGGGTTGGTTTGGTTTTAACTAAAAAAAATCAACCCGAGACCAAACCAACCCGACATTATATATATAATTTAAAAATTTTATTTTATACATAAAATATTTACTTTGATATAATTTTTAAATATTTCTTATACTTTTTCATAGTTTATATCTTTTAATATATTATTTCAAGTTTGAAACTTAGAATTCTGAATGGTTCAATAAAGATTATAGTCCACAGATGTTGATAATTATAATAAAGCTTAAATCAAAATCAAATTAATACTAATGTAAAAAGAAAATCAATTCAACACTAAGAATGACAATAATATTGAATATTTGTTCTTTGGTTTTATATTGGTTTAGACAATTCAAATACATAATCTAATTTTAATTTCCTTTAATATTTAGTCATGTAACTAATACTTATTAAACTTATTTTAGCATGATTTAGTACTTTTAAATTATGATCATTTTCATTATGACTTGTTAATTTGCAATATTTGTTTTACGCAATTTCATTATTATTATTATTTTGTTGGATATTTTAGTGTCTTTACTCATATCATATTTTGTGTTTTTTTTCTAAGAAACACCTTAGATAGTTGTATTTTGGTAGCACTAAAGAAGTATTTGAAGTACAAGTAAATTATATTGTATGAATACTTTACCGAAAAGACCCAAAAATCCGAAAACACCGAAAAAATCCGAAAAAACCCGAGGTTGAAAAACCCGAGTTTTATTGGTTTGGTTTGGTTTATAGATTTAAAAATCCAACACAAATGGTTTGGTTTGATATTTGAAAAACTCGAACCAACCCAGTCATGTACACCCTTACCAACAAGGATATCACAGAAATAGATATTGGGCCGAGTAAAAGCAACCGGGCCAAGCCTTCACAAAGGATAATTTGGGATCCAGGCTGAGGGTACTGTTGTTTGTCGTTAAATAGAACAGGGCATCACTATCAGAGGGATCGTCAATTATGTGTAAAAGGCAGTTTCTACATTTGTCATCCCCAATCTGAGTCTAAGCTTCTCATCTCCCTTCTACCGTCTATCAATTCCCTAGTTCTTATGTTTAGTATTTCTATGATTCTGTTTGGGTTTTTGTTGTTTGCGGTTATTGCATTTACTTTGTGGATTTGTAATTGAACTCTAGAATTGTTGATATAGTTGAGAAGTTGGTTACTGTTACATTGGATTTGAGTTCATTAAAGCCAACAACAGATCATGCACGTCGTTCAATCTCAGCGAAAGGTCAGAGGAATCACGAGCTATAAATAGTGTCGAAACGATTCACTCCTCTAGCGAGGAAATAACAGCTTGTTTCTGTAGAGAAGAAGCTCTAAGGTACACACAACCTGACAAGGCTTTCTCATATACAGCTGTTGACGGTAAGAAATCTGTTGTCGCTCCGCTGAAAAGGCGTGGAGGCAAACTATTCAAAAGGATTTGTCATTACGATATTCTTAAGAGGAATAAACTGCCTTTTTTCACTCTCCATTGTTTGGTAAGAGATGCAGCGGCTAGATTGCCTGGAGGAGTTGGGACTAGAGATGATGTTTGTGTTTTGGCAAGGGACTCACAATTCATCGTTGAGGACATCTCCGATTCACAACTTAGCAAAGCTGTAAAGGGAGGGTTGGACCATTTGCACTATGAAGACGATCCGTGTGTAAACTATGAGAGGGGAAGGCATCGGTGGACTTATCTACATGGTGATAGAAAGGTAGAAGATTTTGAAGATGATTCGACATAAAGTCTGAAATGAATTTTGTAAACTAAAGATTAAAGACTTTCAGCTGTAAATTATAATCATGTCTTTGTATTGCTGCATCTTTCTGGATATTTTTATGTTTAATATAAATATCATTAGTTCAAAAAAAGATGTGCTTGTTGTTTTACTAAAGCTTGTTAGTTCCTAAAATCAGAACTTGAGAATCCACTAACTTCCTCAAATGGCAACTCAAGTTGATACATGTTTGATATGCTTTATTTGAGTCGAGGGTCAATCAGAAATAATATCTCTACCTTCAAAAGTTAGGGGAAAGCTGCATACACACCAACCTCCTTAGATCCTACTTGTGGGGTTTCACCGGGTCTGTTGTGTCTGGCCACTCAAGTTGATTCCTGGGACCCCCTTCCATGTCTGGTTTCCGGTGCAAAAAGATGGGTGTTTTTTTTCGGTTGGAATTTTTTTGTAGCAGACAAGATGTAAGTTGAGTAAGTTTATTGATATAAAGGCGAGATAAATGGCTTTACCACACAATTTCATCAACATGAGTGACGATTTGAGAAATTTACCCCTTGGCTGGTGAATTTTCGTTTTGAGCTATCTTTCGCTGTTTTGCATGACCTTTACCACTATATAAGCACCAGTTGAATCAAGCTCGGAAGTACAGTGTTTGCAGCACCTGAAAAACACTAATTGTCCACGACAATGGGGTCACACTGGACTTGTAAATTTGTGCAAAACTTGTATAGTTTTTGTCAGAACCTTAGTTTTTGCGAAGCAGTTATTGGAACAATGGGTCAAGCTTAAGTTCCCCTTAGCTTTGTAATTTTATTCATCAATATAGAGGTTTCACCACCATATGGTGATAAAAATGTTTTTTTTTTTAAAATAAAACTTTTTTTATTAAAAAGAAAGAAATAACTTGATCAATCTCATATATAAAAAAATAATTAAAATTTAAGCTCCAACTTATTTTTAGCTTTAGGCCACTAATTAGTTTGAGCCGCCACTGCCAACAAGTTATCATCGATGCAACTCATGAGTCTGAAATTTTTCTTTAATGTGCAGAGTACATGTAAAAAGAATAGTGAGTGGCTCTTTATAAACCGTAGAAATTAGTAAAATGAAAAGGCGCGTGATTTGGGAACAAAAAAATAGTTTAGTCATCTAAATCGTTAAAGCAATACTATATACATATCATACGAGTGGATCTTTATGAACCTCGCTATTCATATATTTGACTTCATTACCTGATAATTTTTTTGATGTTTGAAGCTATTTCGAAATTGTAAAATTTAACAGACAGGCTTCATTCCCCTAACCTTCACACAAGGTAACCTCCTTCCCTGTTTCCCTTCTCATTTATCTATTGTTATATGTTTGATTTCTGGTTAATCAAACCAAGTATATGTCTAGAAATTCTTAAAGATAAAATATATCTTATGACGTTCCAAAAAAACCCCAAAAAATGATAGGATAAGAGAAATGCGAGAAACAAATGGATGGAAAAATTTGATGTGGTTTAGAGTTGTGGGGTGCGTTAAAGGTAGCATTTTTATAATATTTTCGCATTTTCATGTTAAGTTTGAACTTTATTTTGAATATATGTTTGTTATACTTTCTCATTAATGAATTTTATAAATCGAGTTCATATTAGCATGAAGTTGACTGCTTTATCCTTATGCAACATTTATGATAATAGACTAGGGGTGTCAAAAATGAACCCATAATAGGTAACCCGCACAACCCGTCCAGAATTTTAAGGGCTGGGCTCAAGATAATTTGAATTGGGTTTAATCTCAACTAATTCAAGCCTAACCCATTTTAAGAGAATCCTCAATTGAGCCCAATTCAATCTCCAATTTCAACCCGTTTTAAAACTCTTTACTAAGATATGTTCCTATATTAAAGGTATGAATTATTATCTATTTAACATCTTTTAGGATTTATCTATCCATTTGTTACTTTTTTTAAAAAATAATCTTGAGATGAAATTCGAATTGTGGTTATAAAAGTTAAATATCACTATGTTATTATTATTGAGATTAATCGGGTCAAATTGGGTGGGTCAAGACCCAACCCGTTTTTTAGCCCATTTGAACCCAAACCCGTTTTTAGCCCATTTGAACCCGACCCATTTGATCCCAAAGTAAACTTGGGCGGGTCAAGACCCAACTCAATTTCTATTTCAACCCATTTTAATATCTCCAATTTCAGCCCAACCCGCCCATTTGACACCCCTATAATAGACCTAATAGTATTTTCCTTCTTGCAGTACAAAGAGGTAGGATGCTAGCTATTACACTATCTACTTATTTCTTTTTCATTAATAATGATGTTTTTTTAAGCAATTCCGCTAGGTAATGTGTGTCTACGGCTAGTTTTATTAATAAAGAGAAAAGGATCTCAATGAGAAAAGTACAAGCAATGGGAGCAAGGTCTTACCTTACTAATCTTAGTAAGGTAACGAATCTCTACTAATTAACAAGCATGAAGAAAATAAGAGCTAGAGAAAACTCGATATTTTATGATCATTATAGAGTTTATAATACACTATGTGATGATACTACAAATGAGGACGCTTAAGTAATGCAAAAATAAAAAATCTAAGAATAAAGTTGAATTATCAACCTCAATCGTCACTTTATATATGTAAAAATTAAAAGAGATGGATTACCCGTGTAAAGTAACCTAAAGTATTTCCCTCTTGTCTTCTTCGTCAAATTTTTCCAACAAAACTTGATAGTTCTTCACTTCTTTTTGGATTTACTGGATCGTGTTGTTGTTGAAACTGTCATATGATTTTGCTTTGCTAGTCGCATTGATAGGTGTCTTGGAATAAATTCCTCAGAAACCTTACCATCCCAACTATGTTACCTTTCATGTGTCTTCTTTTTGTTTTTGTTGCTTCCACTTCTTTGTTGCCTAGGCGAGAGATCTCCATCCTTGGCTACCTTATCAAATAATATGTCTAGCATCCTATCCTCATCATCCTCATCAAACTTTTCCCTGCCCAAGTCACTATCCTAAGTTGTAGTTGGACTAAGTCTTGAAACTCCAGCTTTTGGCTCATGGCTTATTTCCAATACCTTGGTGCAGTAATGATGTGGTTTCTTATGTCTAGAATTTTTTAACCAAAGTAAATCATTATTTAAATCAATTCACCAAAATAGTTTTTTGTTGAAATTTTACCAAACTAGAATAAACGCATTTGGCAGTAACGTTTTAGATATTATCACTTCTTCGGCGCATGTGGATCTGCCCGATATCATGATATGTCTAATTTAGTTTTCACTAGCTAGTTAGTTGCAAAATTGGTATTCCTTAATTTGGATGTTCATCCATCCTTATTTCTCAACTACGGTCAACTACAAAACCAGGCAACTTATGGAGAAACAAAAGTGGACATCCGCAAGGGAAGGATTCAAAAGACTCGTTACTGCCAATAACGTTTACCATTAAACGTGTATGTGAGTAACGAATTAATAAAACATATTTGGCCGTAACATTATATGTTTGTTTACTTTGTCAGCCTGGGCGAAGATGGGGATAAAGAGTAAGGGATTTTTGTCTTTTTGCTATTAAATTTTTTGAATAAAATAATACCTAAAACGTTACTGCCAAATACGTTTATTCTAGTTTTGTAAAATTTTAAGAAAACTTATTATTTTGATGAATTGATTTAAAATAACAAGCAATGCTTGTGAGCCTTCATGGTGGAATAATGAAGTGAAATCATCATGCATCTCTACTTATCAAAACTTAGAAGATGATTTTCATATAATTTTTTCTATTTCAAGTGTATAACTTGCACGGATCGTGTTGGGTCAGTGCTAAGTAAGTATATCTTGTATAATAATTCTACACCTTTTTAATGATTCGTTTTGTTCTAAAACAAACATAAAATTCATTCCCAAAAAGAGAACCAAATGTGACGGGTTTGTCAGGGCGTAACTCATTGAGTCAAATAGACTTTTTTTATATCTAATTATTAATTAGTATGGATTTAGTGAAATCATCGAAAAAATTATACTATTGACTGTATATAAAAAAAATTCAAGACCAATATATAAAACATTGGTCTGATGAAAATAAACTGAAATCAGATATACAGTTGTGTGTGTTTGACTTATAATAGACTATGGAGATAGAAGTTAAAAGGGCTAAAAAGGTATATTAATTAAGCGATAAATGGATTTTAATAATTTTTTAAACGGTAAAGGGCCTATAATGCTTCTCAACTATTTGCATTAGTACAAAACTATCCTTCATCCACCTTTCAGCCCCCAAAATACCCATGGCGTCAACTTCTTAAACCAAAAGGTTGACGTCAAGGGTATTTGGGAGATTAAAAGGTGGATGGAGGGTAATTTTTTACCAATTCAAATAGTTTGAAGGACATTTTAGGCCTTCTCCATTTAGAAAATTATTAAAATACACTTATCTCTTAATTAATATACCTTGTTAACCATTTTAACTTCTATCTCCATGGTTTATAAATCAAACATACACTGTATATCTGATTTCAATATATCTTCATCAGACCAATGTTTTATATATTGGTCTTGAAATTTTTTGATCAATGTATAATATATTTTTAAAAAAATTGTTAATAATAAAAAAAGGAATAATGTGACATGGCATCCCATTAGGCGAGAGATAAAAAAAAAATTGTGTCAAGTATATTTTGAGGAAAATAGATAAAGTTAGGTGATATTGTAGTCCTAAAACAAACATAAGTGATATTCCTAGATAATTTCCCAAACATGGGTGACTATCTAGGGAAATTACTCAAAAAAGAAATATTCCAAGGTTGAGATCACATTCTCTAAAAGCTTCACTGATTTTTTATATAAACCCAAACGGTGTCTAGAGAATGTGGCACACTATTCGACTTTATTTTCTATTTTTACACTATTACAGTTTTCTAGCGCCCTGTTGCTTTCTTACCCACCATGCTAGTATACAATAAATGTGATATTTAAAATTAAACCCCATTGAACTTTCTATTAACATTTAAAAGAACAAACCTTCTACAAATTTCTTGTGAATGATAAAGGGTATTTAGTTTAAAACTAGATCAAATCTTATCCCCAAATTTTGAGATTCTAATTAGGGATCGCAAACCGGTTGGGGTGTGTTGCCAGGCAAATCTCGGTGAACCCGCAAAGATTTTAATCTGCCCCGCAAAGTAAAAATTTATGTTTTCAACCCGCTCCGCTTCACTCCACATAGACCCGCCTACCCTGCTCCACTCATAATTTGTTCTGTTTTTTAACTATGTTTCATACTAAAACTGAAATTTATATAAAAATTACAAAAACCATAAAATACTTATTTATTTTTTAGAATAAGTATTACAACAAAGTGAAATGTTATAATCTAAACTCTTAAAACGGACAAACAGAGGGTATTTATACTTCATTATTGTGATTAGCATTTTTTATCACATACTCTAAATAACTGTGATTAGCAATTATATTTTGCTCTAATCATATTACATGCCAGTTATTAACTTCTAGTAGTTGCCTAAAAATAAATTGGTCTAGTTATATTACATGACTGTTATTAACTTTATTATAATGAGTAATTATATTTTACTATTAATAAGGAGGGGAATTTGATACAAATTGGATGACAATAGTCAAGAGATGATTGAATTCGAACTTGTGAAACCAATTTAAAATGCAACATTTAATTTTAAGAATGAATGTACAACAAAATTTAATGTGAAGACAAGGAACCCGCAACCCGCCCCGCACCATCTTTAAATTCTTTACAAAAAGTTTCAACCCACCCCGCCCCATCCACGCATAAAGCCAACCCCCCCCCCCCCCCCGCATAAG